>CM010929.2:1375011754-1375152374 GCA_002915635.3 Ambystoma mexicanum
TTGCTGAATTTGATTTGGAGGGTTTGTTG
This sequence comes from Ambystoma mexicanum, assembly GCA_002915635.3. Classification (NCBI taxonomy): domain Eukaryota; kingdom Metazoa; phylum Chordata; class Amphibia; order Caudata; family Ambystomatidae; genus Ambystoma; species Ambystoma mexicanum. The sequence goes on from CM010929.2 coordinate 1,375,011,784, forward strand.
GGTGGACAAGAGAACTAAAAACTGGATGTTGCCGAATTCCTATGTAAATGCATTGGTCACAATGGCCCACAGCCCTACCCAACATATGTGCCAAGAAAATAATCCAGCATCTAGCTACGGTATGGGGAGATGTAAACATAAAAAATAATGCAGAGAGGTTGGTCCAGAACTGCATCACGTGCTTACAGCACAATGTAGGAAAGGGAACGGTGACTCCGACAGGAGTTTTGGCCCTCCCTCTATGCCTTTTGAGGTAATCCATTTTGATTTCATAGAGATGGAGCGATGCCAAAACTTGAAATATGTTCTAGTGGTAATATGTGCATTCAGCAAATGGGTGGAAGCATATCCTTTAAAGGACTGCACGGCAATGAGCACGGCAAAAGTAATGCTAAAGGAATATTTTTCCCGTTTGGCCTGCCCCGTGTCTATGGTCAGATAACGGTCCACATTTGTGGGCGCAGTAATATTACAGATTTGCGCAGGTCTCCAGATCAATAAGCGATTCCATTGTTCCAGACATTCGATGTCAGACAGTCTTATTGAACGCCATAATGGAATCTTAAAATCTAAGATCAGTAAGATATGTGCAGGAAGCAAGTTGAGTTGGGTGGACGCATTACCATTAGCGCTATTGTGCATGCGCACGTCAGTACAGGCAAGAACTGGGCTCTCCCCGTACGAAATTGTCATGGGGAGGCCGGCAAATGTTTGGTGCGCACCTCAGCCTAAGCGGCTTTGCGAAGTTGAGCATCCTGTGCTTAGTACTTATTGTGGACTTTTAATACAGAAACTGCGTTTGATTCATCAGCAGGTGCAGGAGGCTTTACCCGTGAGGTATACTGGTCCGGGGCACGCGCTGGAGCCAGGAGACTCTGTGCTACTTAAAAACTTTGAACGAAAATCATTGTTAGCACCCAGATGGCGTGGCCCCTATCAAGTACTTCTGGCAACGCAAATGGCGATTCGAGTGGATGGGAGGAAGGCTAGGATCCAGGCCACGCATGCTAAAAAGATCCCACCGCCGCTGAAAGACTTGCCTGACCGAGATGACCAGAAAGAAACAGCAGCTCCAGAATCGAAAGAAACTGTTGCCAGTCCCTTACTACGGAATCTGCCTAAACCTGAAGTGAAGCTTGAAGCGAAGCCTGGAAGGATTGCTATAAAGGAGAAAGGGCAAAGAGTGCACCAACGTTGGCCAGCTGAATCTGCATCACTGCAGGCCGACACAAAGCGTGTACCACTTTGGCGCCCACCAGCATCTGCCATTGTGCCACTGCCTGAAACGAAATCTGCATCACCGCTGCAGCGCCCACAGCCACTTGTTATTGCGCCACAAGACTCTGAGTTTGAGTCTGGGAGTGCACCGGCACTATTCATTGACCACACTGTACCAGGAGCTAAACGGTACAATCTGCGGCTTCGAAAGAAGGAGTGATCGAATCTGCATTTCATTGATCTTTCATCATTGCCTCTGGTTCCCATCACGGATGGAGAGGGAACTGGAGGTCTAGAGGAGAGAAGCGTGAGAGTTGTGCAAATCGGGCAACTCAAGACTCGCGGCTCCTCGGTGCAGTCATAAAAATCCATGTGTCCGGAACCCGAGTGAACAAGCGGGGCACACATGGTACAAAGGCAATTGATAAACTGCTCTGGTGTTCTTTTGAGCAACATGCGAATGCATAATGATCTTGCCTAAACGACTAAGCAATCCAGGCTGCTAAGAACTGGCAGAATTAACTGTTGACATTTAGCGAACTTATTGACATTCGGACGAGCGCCACAAGGAGAGATATTCACGACGACCACTGCGGAAGAAGGACTGTGAGAGAGAGAATGCCAGAACCAGCTTCAGCCTCCTCCTGCACCGCTGCTGATAACAAATTAGGTATAAAGACTGAAAAGTTAGAAAAAACACATTGTCGAAAAAACTGTATGCTAATCTTAACGATAGTTATGTGTGTTATGAGTATGTTAGCACCAATAATGACAGCGTTGATACTATGGTACGTGGAAGCAACGCACCCATTGAATATGCTCTTGCCGGTAATTAATATCTCCACCACTGAAAGCCCGGTTCATGTAATTACTTATACCTTGTCCCCAATGGAAGAGAGGCACAGCGAAGGATATGGGAATAATACCCCATTGCTCATAATGAACATGACACATGCAATTTTAAAGAAAAATAATTGCTGGGTATGCGCCCATTTACCGCAGCATGCTGGGAAGTGAATAGGTTGGTATGTGCAGCCATTACCATTAAGTTCTGCATGCAGTGCATCACTGAGTGCATTATTTTATGGGAAATGGAATAAGAGTGATACGGGTCAATTAGATAAAACAAACATGAATGAATTTGAGGAAATAATTATGAGACCCGTAGGCTGTTCTATATTTCATAAAGCACGAATGATAATCCAAAAACCTACGCCTAAACCTGTACGACGAGATAGATTGTCTCCACCATCCAAAACATCAGTAATCACGTTTCGTGTTAGAGCAGAAGAAAATAAAGATGCAATGCCCCCTTCCTATACAGTGAATTATAGCCCACGAACTGTCCCTTTTTGCCTAAAGAAGAAAGGCTCCTATTCAGTAGGAACGTTTACTGGTTGCATGAACACAGCGGTTCTCAAAAGAGAAATAGAACCAGTGTATGTAGGTGATCCCGTTTATTTTATATGCGGAGAAAAAGCTTATCTCTGGTTACCCAGAAACTAGGGAGGCATATGTTATTTGGGTCTACTGTTCCCAGGAGTGTTCCTCATGGAGACAGCAGATGTAGCTAGGCTATCCAGATCTAGGCCGCAAAGAAGTACAGAAGGCGCTTTGATTACAGAAGACTTAGCAAAATCATTCGTACCATTTCTGGCCCAAGCAATACATTCCTATAACATAAGGCAACTGTCAAGAATATTAGAGAATACAATAAACATAACAACAGATATACTATACAACATGACGCTAGAAGAAAAGGGGATTAGATTAATGACGTTGCAAAATAGAATGGCTCTTGATGTAATCCTGATTGATCGTGCGGGGTTTGCAAAATCGTGGGATCAGCGTGCTGTGTATTCGTAAATGACTCCTCTCCTACGATTTTTGAAGCGATAAGAAAGTTACACGTCCTGAGTTCTGAACTCCATACCATGAATGGGAACTGGGAGGCAGGGTCCTGGTTCTGGGAGATATTACGTGCGTGGGGATGGAAGTTATATGCAATACTAGTAGTATTTGTTCGGAATATTTGTGACTTGCTGTTGTTGCATACACTGTCTGCCCCTAGTTTGCACTGAGATAAGTGAAGAGTGTATGCATATGGTACCCCAAAAACAAACATATGGCCAAGATCATAAAGATACTCATGAAATGAAAACAATAGAAGAATTCATGGCCATAAATATTGGTGAGAATGAAGACGCATATAGTGGCATGCACGATTCAGGTTCAAATTCAAATTCAGATAATTCAGACACATCATCAGAGGAGGATGCAATGATTGGATAAGGCGTTTGGCAATCGGCCAAAAGGAGGGGTTTGTCAGTCTACAAAAATAGCAATGGCAATGTATCATATTGGCCGACGACCAACCGAAATACAGACTGATAAGTACAGAAATACAGACTCATAAGTACAGAATGGCAATGTATCATATTGGCCGACGACCAACCGAAATACAGACTGATAAGTACAGAAATACAGACTCATAAGTACAGAAATACAGACTCGTAAGTACAGAAATACAGACTAATAAATTTGACCAATGTGTGGCCATTTTGAAGTAGCTAGAATCACCATTTTGTTCACTAACGTTTGCTCATTGCTTTTTGTTCAAAACTGCTTAGCCGAAAGCTTATTCTGCTTATTCTGCTTCACTGATTACTTTGTTGTTCAAAGCGAAAGAGCAAGGCCGCGAGGCCGGGAGTTAATCGTTGAAACATAACGTAGGCAGCCCCAGAGAGGAATGCCCAATCCCCTCCCGCATATAGCCTTGGAGGAGAGCAACACGGCATTTAATCAACTCACTGATGCCAGCCAGTCTCGTTAATATGGTAGAAATGCTAGAAAGAAACTGCTAAAGGCTTGAATTATGCTTTACTTACGGCCCCCCTTTCCTAAACCCAGCAGAAGTGTGCTGACTTCCAGGACACGAATAGCAAGTAGGAGATAGCAAGGCCTGGAATGCGACTCTTCCCCCGTATGCAGCTTGCCTGCAAGAACAGAAGCACCATGTTCTGTTCAACAAAGAAATATGTCTCTAGACTCGCAATGTTGCATATTGTTGCTAAAATAGATGTTTGAAGGTGTTATATTCGTCTAAATGGTCAATCATCAGACCCATTTCAAAGAAACTGTACAATGGGCGTAATGAACATGTCATGACTGATTGCAGGTTGTCCATTTTGTATATATGTAACTGATGTACGTTATTTGCTCTCTTGCGTCCCTCAAGGTCTGGAGACACACGTCGCGGGGCGTGAGACCGAGTTGGCCAACTGAGACTATTTGCTTTGCAATAAACCCTAGCTTTTGGAATACAACCTTGTGTCTGGCGTGTCAGTTTGTGTGTGGTGATTTGCCTTGTTTCCACTACGCGAGGGTCCCCTAGGGGCCCCTTCAAGATCTCCCCATGGTATCACGTGAGGGGGGCAAGGCCGGTGGGAGCAGTGGAATCCTGCAGGCTCATCACACCCACCAAGCTGTGCTATTACACCATCAAAGGTGCTCAAGAAACCTACTGGCAGTGCTCTACCACCTCTCCAAAGTTCCATTATCTGGGGCTGCTTGAACCGCATTCTCATAAGTGTCTAAACAGTATGCATCAGAGGTTTCTAACTCAGTACCATCACGATTATGTAAAACAGAACCTTCAAAACAAGTCATTCCGAGGAAGCCTCTGCCATACTTTCAACCCATGATCATTGATCCCAAAAGCACAGTATTTAAAAATACAGTCACAACCGAGACAGCATTCTACTTAGCTTAGAAACACACCATCTACAGAGAACAGCGCAGCACTATAAGCCACAACATCGCTAGCATGGAAACAAAGACCTGCAAGAGGGGAAACATGGTAAACCAGCCTTTTCTGCTATGCACCCTGCCTCTGGAAGACATTACCAATACAGGTAAGACATTCCTGCTCCAACCTACACTTCAGGAAGGACCTGGAGACCCTACTCTTCCAAGAACATCTCGCCAATCACTGACCGCTCCACTCAACCCTACTTCTCGCTCTCTAGATATCATACCCTCCTTGCTCCCCATACCCATAGCAGCTCCTCTACTTCTCCTGCACCCTACCTGCTCCCCATACACATAGCAGCTCCTCTGCTTCCCCTGCACCCTACCTGCGCCCCATACCCACAGCAGCTCCTCTGCTTCCCCTGCACCCTACCTGCGCCCCATACCCATAGCAGCTCCTCTGCTTCCCCTGCACCCTACCTGCTCCCCATACCCGTAGCAGCTCCTCTGCTTCCCCTGCACCCTACCTGCTCCCCATACCCATAGCAGCTCCTCTGCTTCCCCTACACCCTACCTGCGCCCCATACCCACAGCAGCTCCTCTGCTTCCCCTGCACCCTTCCTGCGCCCCACACCCACAGCAGCTCCTCTGCTTCCCCTGCACCCTACCTGTGCCCCATACCCACAGCAGCTCCTCTGCTTCCCCTGCACCCTCCCTGCACCTCATACCCACAGCAGCTCCTCTGCTTCCCCTGCACCCTACCTGCGCCCCATACCCACAGCAGCTCCGCTGCTTCCCCTGAACCCTACCTGCGCCCTATACCCTTAGCAGCTCCTCTGCTTCCCCTGCACCCTCCCTGCACCTCATACCCACAGCAGCTCCTCTGCTTCCCCTGCACCCTACCTGTGCCCCATACCCACAGCAGCTCCTCTGCTTCCCCTGCACCCTCCCTGCACCTCATACCCACAGCAGCTCCTCTGCTTCCCCTGCACCCTACCTGTGCCCTATACCCACAGCAGCTCCTCTGCTTCCTCTGCACCCTACCTGCGCCCCATACCCACAGCAGCTCCGCTGCTTCCCCTGAACCCTACCTGCGCCCTATACCCTTAGCAGCTCCTCTGCTTCCCCTGCACCCTACCTGTCACCCCCTGGGTGTGTTCCTTTTGTGCAGCACTCTGTTGCTTCCCAGCTAGTTGTCTGCTTTATAAAACCCAAACATACATACAATACTACCACAGGGTTTGCTTAAGCTAGAGACAGAAATTTCCGAACTCACCTGATGTTCAGAGCCAGAGAGAGGAGGAGCTGGGGCCCAACAGTCAGAAGGAGAAACCACAGAGAGCGGCACAGAGATGGTGGCAACATCGCGTTTTGATTATGAAGCCGCGGAACGAGTAGATCCCCATGTGCTAATAAATTCTCTTTGCTTCAACCTGTCGAGTCAATCTGCTGCCTATGGTATCCGGGGGATGCTTGTGGCCTCGTGCAGAAGGGATGTGACCATGCAGTTTGGGCTGGCGTGTTTGCGTTTGGTCACCTCGAGTGGGGCGCGTATGCCCAGACGTGGGTCCAGTGCCTGCTGGGCCTAGAGACCCAGCTACGCCTCACTGATGAGAGCAATGAGGCCGAAACATGTCTGGGGATGCTTGTGGTCTCGTGCAGAAGGGATGTGACCAATCAGTTCAGGCGGACTGCCCCTTTTGGGGTGGGACCAAGCCTGATTTGCATATGGTCTTTCCCCTTTTGCAATAGCTTGGCAGGTGAAGAAAGAGGGTCTGAAGGGTTGCCTATTGATATTGATATTGATATTTTATTTCTATCGCGCTCATACTCAAGTGTTTCAGAGCGCGACAAGGCAAGGGAAGGGGAAGAGGGGAGAACAAAAACAATGGTCTTACTAGGCCCAGTGACATGGAGAACGTGCAAGTGCAGGGTGGAAGGGGGAGGGGGAGAAGTGCATGGAAGGGGGAACAAAGGAGAGTGCTGAGCGAGGGGGAAAAAACAAAAACAAAATAATAAATGAATAAATAAATAGGCAACAGACAGTGGTAGTGCAGCCAGCAAGTGGCAAGTGCTGGGTTTATGGCAGCAGGCCATGTAGGTCTGAAAGTGCAGGAAGAAAAAGGGAGGGCTGTATGGGTACAGATACAGACCCCAGTGCAAGGGGTGGCCCGGAGGCAGTGCGTGAGGGTGGCAAGATGAGCAAGTACCTGGGCCCGGAGGACAGAGGGTGGCCAGGTGCATGGTGCCGAGGGAGAGTAGAATCAGCAGGGGAGAGAAGGGGAGAAGGCAAAAGCAAAGAGGAAGGTTTTGAGGTGTTTACGGAACCGGAGATGGTTCTCCTCAAGTTTTAGAGTGGCAGGGAGGCTGTCCCAGAGGGAGGCCCCAGCCGAAGACAGAGATCTTTCTTTGAGAAACGACTGACCCTGAGGGAGTTAGAGGTACAGGAACGGATTGCTCGAGATGGGAGGTGTTTGCAGAGGGATAGCTGAAGGTATGTTGGACTCAGGACCCAGAAAGCCTTGTGGACAATGCAGAGGGTTTTGAATTTAATCCTTGCATCCACTGCGAGCCAATGGAGAGATTTCAGAGCTGGAGAGATACGATCCCAAGTCTTGCAGTCCTGTTCTGGATAAGTTGCAAAGGGCAGAGAGTAGAGGCAGGTAGATTAAGAAAGAGGCTGTTACAATAGTCCAACCTAGAGAGAACCATAGCTTTGCCTAGAGCAATGCCAGTGGTTAAGATTAGTTCTAAACCTTCCAGCCATCACCTCTTTTGTTTTGTGAAAAATGGGCTAGGCAGCTTCTTTTAAGTGCAATATGGGGTGATATACAAAGCAGTACAAGAACCCAAAGTTCTGCCGAAGGGTAGAAAAGATGGGCTCCTGCCAGCTTGGGGACAGGGACATGTTGGGTGCATTGGGTCCCAGATCGACCATCTGGGTGGTGACTTGGTCACTGGGTGCCCCAAAGTCGCACTTGAATTTCAGAATCACATTTGTATTACCTCTAATGTGAAAACAACTTGGAAATAGTACATATGTTTGTAATTCAACCAATCAATTGCTATGCCCAGATTTATATGGTCAAATATCTAAAATGAAATATGAATTTGTCATCAAGATGCCCCAATGCATGCTCCCATTGCATTCATCCAACCCTCCCAGTAGACACCTCACCTGTCTAAAGACCCATTCAGGAACTTTACATGCTGCATTCTCCATGTGGAAGATCCGGTCTCTGCTGAGAGGGAACAGATGAGGATCAGATGGCCCGAGCATCCATGAGGCTGCTTTGCTTTCTCGACAGCCTGTGAAAAATAAAAGCAGCTCATTCACCTTTGGGAAATTGTAGCAAGAACCAGGGACAGCGCTGAAATCAATCTGGCTGTTGAATGGAAGCAAAGATGCCCAAACACAAAAGAGTATATGGTTTGGGGAAGGAAAGAATATAGCGTTTTATATAGGATAACAACCTTAAATCAGTGATTACAATTTCCAGTTGCAAACTGCTACCTAGCAACACAAATACACTCTCCATCACCGCAATGACTGGCTGCCTGGTTCCCTCTGAGTTCTACTGGGCACCAGGCCCCCCATCCGCCCAGTCCACCCACCTCCTTGCACTTAGCATGTGTATCCTCACCCCTTGCAACCCATGCAATCCCTGACCCTTTCCCTCCTGGCCTCCCCTTAGCACTTGCCTAGTCCCTGTGCTCCTCTTCCCCCCTCCAGCACTCCCACTTTCACTTGCATTCTTTCCTCCTTACCCTGCACTTCTCTTACCACCCTTGCACTTAGCATGTGGATCCTCACCCCTTGCACCCCATGCAATCCCTGACCCTTTCCCTCCTGGCCTCCCCTTAGAACTTGCCTAGTCCCTGTGCTCTTCTTCCCCCCCTCCTGCACTCCCACTTTCACTTGCATCCTCTCCTCCTTAACCTGCACTTCCTTTACTACCCTTGCACTTAGCATGTGGATCCTCTCCCCTTGCACCCCATGCAATCCCTGACCCTTTCCCTCCTGGCATCCCCTTAGCACTTGCATAGTCCCTGTGATCCTCTTCCCCCCTCCTGCACTCCCACTTTCACTTGCATTCTCTCCTCCTTACCCTGCACTTCTCTTACCACCCTTGCACTTAGCATGTGGATCCCACCCTTGCACCCATTCAATCCCTGACCCTTTCCCTCCTGGCCTCCCCTTAGCACTTGCCTAGTCCCTGTGCTCCTCTTCCCCCCTCCTGCACTCCCACTTTCACTTGCATCCTCTCCTCCTTAACCTGCACTTCCTTTACTACCCTTGCACTTAGCATGTGGATCCTCTCCCCTTGCACCCCATGCAATCCCTGACCCTTTCCCTCCTGGCCTCCCTTTAGCACTTGCATAGTCCCTGTGCTCCTCTTCCCCCCTCCTGCACTCCCACTTTCACTTGCATTCTCTCCTCCTTACCCTGCACTTCTCTTACCACCCTTGCACTTAGCATGTGGATCCCCACCCCTTGCACCCCATGCAATCCCTGACCCTTTCCCTCCTGTCCTCCCCTTAGCACTTGCCTAGTCCCTGTGCTCCTCTTCCCCCCTCCTGCACTCCCATTTTCACTTGCATCCTCTCCTCCTTAACCTGCACTTCCTTTACTACCCTTGCAATTAGCATGTGGATCCTCTCCCCTTGCACCCCATGCAATCCCTGACCCTTTCCCTCCTGGCCTCCCCTTAGCACTTGCCTAGTCCCTGTGCTCCTCTTCCCCCCTCCTGCACTTCCACTTTCACTTGCATTCTTTCCTCCTTACCCTGCACTTCTCTTACCACCCTTGCACTTAGCATGTGGATCCCCACCCCTTGCACCCCATGCAATCCCTGACCCTTTCCCTCCTGGCCTCCCTTTAGCACTTGCCTAGTCCCTGTGATACTCTTCCCCCTCCTGCACTCCCACTTTCACTTGCATCCTCTCCTCCTTACCCTGCACTTCTCTTACCACCCTTGCACTTAGCATGTGGATCCTCTCCCCTTGCACCCCATGCAATCCCTGAATCTTTCCCTCCTGGCCTCGCCTTAGCACTTGCCTAGTCCCTTTGATACTCTTCCCCCTCCTGTGCTCCCACTTTCACTTGCATTCTCTCCTCCTTACCCTGCACGTCTCTTACCACCCTTGCACTTAGCATGTGGATCCTCACCCCTTGCACCCCATGCAATCCCTGACCCTTTCCCTCCTGGCCTTCCCTTAACACTTGCCTAGTCCCTGTGCTCCTCTTCCCCCCTCCTGCACTCCCACTTTCACTTGCATTCTCTCCTCCTTACCCTGCACTTCTCTTACCACCCTTGCACTTAGCATGTGGATCCTCTCCCCTTGCACCCCATGCAATCCCTGAATCTTTCCCTCCTGGCCTCGCCTTAGCACTTGCCTAGTCCCTTTGATACTCTTCCCCCTCCTGCGCTCCCACTTTCACTTGCATTCTCTCCTCCTTACCCTGCACTTCTCTTACCACCCTTGCACTTAGCATGTGGATCCTCACCCCTTGCACCCAATGCAATCCCTGACCCTTTCCCTCCTGGCCTCCCCTTAGCACTTGCCTAGTGCCTGTGCTCCTCTTCCCCCCTCCTGCACTCCCACTTTCATTTGCATCCTCTCCTCCTTAACCTGCACTTCCTTTACTACCCTTGCACTTAGCATGTGGATCCTCTCCCCTTGCATCCCATGCAATCCCTGACCCTTTCCCTCCTGGCCTCCCCTTAGCACTTGCCTAGTCCCTGTGATCCTCTTCCCCCTCCTGCACTCCCACTTTCACTTGCATTCTCTCCTCCTTACCCTGCACTTCTCTTACCACCCTTGCACTTCGCATGTGGATCCCCACCCCTTGCACCCCATGCAATCCCTGACCCTTTCTCTCCTGGCCTCCCCTTAGCACTTGCCTAGCCCCTGCGATCCTCATCCCACCTCCTGCACTCCCACTTTCACTTGCATTCTCTCCTCCTTACCCTGCACTTCTCTTACCACCCTTGCACTTAGCATGTGGATCCTCACCCCTTGCACCCCATGCAATCCCTGACCCTTTCCCTCCTGGCCTCCCCTTAGCACTTGCCTAGTCCCTGTGCTCCTCTTCCCCCCTCCTGCACTCCCACTTTTACTTGCATTCTCTCCTCCTTAACCTGCACTTCCTTTACTACCCTTGCACTTAGCATGTGGATCCTCACCCCTTGCACCCCATGAAATCCCTGACCCTTTCCCTCCTGGCCTCCCCCTAGCACTTGCCTAGTCCCTGTGCTCCTCTTCCCCCCTCCTGCACTCCCACTTTCACTTGCATTCTCTCCTCCTTACCCTGCAATTCTCTTACCACCCTTGCACTTAGCATGTGGATCCTCACCCCTTGCACCCCATGCAATCCCTGACCCTTTCCCTCCTGGCCTCCCCTTAGAACCTGCCTAGTCCCTGTGCTCTTCTTCCCCCCTCCTGCACTCCCACTTTCACTTGCATTCTCTCCTCCTTACCCTGCACTTCTCTTACCACCCTTGCACTTAGCATGTGGATCCCCACCCCATGCACCCCATGCAATCCCTGACCCTTTCCCTCCTGGCCTCCCCTTAGCACTTGCCTAGTCCCTGTGCTCCTCTTCCCCCCTCCTGCACTCCCACTTTCACTTGCATTCTTTCCTCCTTACCCTGCACTTCTCTTACCACCCTTGCACTTAGCATGTGGATCCCCACCCCTTGCACCCCATGCAATTCCTGACCCTTTCCCTCCTGGCCTCCCTTATGCGCTTGCCTAGTCCCTGTGCTCCTCTTCCCCCTCTGCACTCCCACTTTCACTTGCATTCTCTCCTCCTACCTGCACGTTCTTACCACCTTGCACTTAGCATGTGGATCCTCACCCTTGCACCCCATGCAATCCCTGACCCTTTCCCTCTGGCCTCCCTTAGCACTTGCCTAGTCCCTGTGCTCCTCTTCCCCCTCCTGCACTCCCACTTTCACTTGCATTCTCTCCTCCTTACCCTGCATCTCTTTACCACCCTTGCACTTAGCATGTGGATCCTCACCCTTGCACCCCATGCAATCCCTGACCCTTTCCCTCCTGGCCTCCCTTAGAACCTGCCTAGTCCCTGTGCTCTTCTTCCCCCTCCTGCACTCCCACTTTCACTTGCATTCTCTCCTCCTTACCCTGCACTTCTCTTACCACCCTTGCACTTAGCATGTGGATCCCCACCCTTGCACCCATGCAATCCCTGACCCTTTCCCTCCTGGCCTCCCCTTAGCACTTGCTAGTCCCTGTGCTCCTCTTCCCCGTCCTGCACTCCCACTTTCACTTGCATTCTTTCCTCCTTACCCTGCACTTCTCTTACCACCTTGCACTTAGCATTGTGGATCCCCACCCTTGCACCCATGCAATCCCTGACCCTTTCCCTCCTGGCCTCCTCTTAGCACTTGCCTAGTCCCTGTGCTCCTCTTCCCCCTCCTGCACTCCCACTTTCACTTGCATTCTCTCCTCCTTACCTTGCACTTCTCTTACCACCTTGCACTTAGCATGTGGATCCTCACCCTTGCACCCATGCAATCCCTGACCCTTTCCCTCCTGGCCTCCCCTTAGCACTTGCCTAGTCCCTGTGCTCCTCTTCCCCCTCCTGCACTCACTTTCACTTGCATTCTTTCCTCCTTACCCTGCACTTCTTTACCACCTTGCACTTAGCATGTGGATCCCCACCCTTGCACCCCATGCAATCCCTGACCCTTTCCCTCCTGGCCTCCTCTTAGCACTTGCCTAGTCCCTGTGCTCCTCTTCCCCCTCCTGCACTCCCACTTTCACTTGCATTCTCTCTCCTTACCTTGCACTTCTCTTACCACCCTTGCACTTAGCATGTGGATCCCCACCCCATGCACCCATGCAAACCCTGACCCTTTCCTCCTGGCCTCCCCTTAGCACTTGCCTAGTCCCTGTGCTCCTCTTCCCCCTCCTGCACTCCCACTTTCACTTGCATTCTTTCCTCCTTACCCTGCACTTCTCTTACCACCCGTGCACTTAGCATGTGGATCCCCACCCCTTGCAGCCCATGCAATCCCTGACCCTTTCCCTCCTGGCCTCCTCTTAGCACTTGCCTAGTCCCTGTGCTCCTCTTCACCCCTCCTGCACTCCCACTTTCACTTGCATCCTCTCCTCCTTAACCTGCACTTCCTTTACTACCCTTGCACTTAGCATGTGGATCCCCACCCTTGCACCCCATGCAATCCCTGACCCTTTCCCTCCGGGCTCCCTTAGCACTTGCCTGGTCCTGTGCTCCTCTTCCCCCCTCGCACTCCACTTTCACTTGCATCTCTCCTCCTTAACCTGCACTTCCTTTACTACCCTTGCACTTAGCATGTGGATCCCACCCCTTGCACCCATGCAATCCCTGACCCTTTCCCTCCGGGCCTCCCCTTAGCACTTGCCTGGTCCCTGTGCTCCTCTTCCCCCCTCCTGCACTCCCACTTTCACTTGCATTCTCTCCTCCTTACCCTGCACTTCTCTTACCACCCTTGCACTTAGCATGTGGATCCCCACCCCTTGCACCCCATGCAATCCCTGACCCTTTCCCTCCTGGCCTCCCCTTAGCACTTGCCTAGTCCCTGTGCTCCTCTTCCCCCCTCCTGCACTCCCACTTTCACTTGCATCCTCTCCTCCTTACCCTGCACTTCCTTTACTACCCCCCCTCTCTCTCACACTTCTTGTTAATGCACTTGCAAGACCCCAATGTCACAAGGCCTAGTAGGACCGTTACTGTTATCTTCTCCGTTGATCCCCTTCCTTTTTCGTCTTGTGGTGCCTTCAAATATCCAATAAATAAATAAAACAAATAAATCCATCTATCAGAACCCCATTTCTTACTTGCCAAGCGTCACTTATTACTAGTCAATGGGTAGTTGCAAGTGCACATTTTGCACCCTGCCTAAATGGTAGTCAAACATAGTGTGGGGAAACTGTACACACATTTTCAGTCACAGTGACAAGCTTTGCTGTGATATATTCAAGATGCTAACTCATGCTTACCATGTTACAACAGAAACAAGCCATTGTAGGTGGATGTCTGACTCCCTTCTTTTAGACAATCTTTGTTTCCGGGTGGAAACAAATAGAATTCCACCGCTCTTTCAAACAGGGCCCAGGAAAGGTGTTGCAGTGGCACATACGATCTTACTGCTAAGCATGCAGAGTGCCAGAGCCCTTGTTAATGGCAAACCCCATTGCATGTAATTGTTTTGGATTGCACTGCGGCTTTTGACTGCGTGGAAAGCAATTTATGGTGATGTAAAATGTCCAACTGGGGGATTAATCCAAGCTGGAAATGGAACGTTTGTGTAAAAGTATCAGAGAGCAAAGACAAAAAACTATAACACACCCACCACAGATCATGCTGAGAAGAAAATCACATCATTTCAGTGATCTAATTGAGAGTAATCTGATGAACTGATTAGCAATATGATCACATGTGAGGAAAATTATGTTTCATAAAAGCATAACTGTTTAATGTAGCATTATCCAGGATGACATGAAATCAAATGGGAGGGAAACTAGATGTAGAGGTCACTCCCATTAGGCTGCTCTCTTCATTAATATGCCCAATGGTAACGAGGGTTCAGTTTAGTGTGATGTCACTTTTAGAACACGGTCCAGTCACATACATCAACCAATTAGATCAGGGAAATTATTCACACCTCTAAAGGGAGTGCTTTCCGCCCTATAAAAGTCCAAACCCATAGGAGAATTTTATTTATTTTTACATTTATATTGTGCACTAAACGCAAAGGTGTCAAGGCGCTTGTTACATTTGGGCTGCATGACAATACAGTTAAACATAAGTGAGTTCAGCAAGATATGTGTGTGGGAGGACTTCATCAAGCTACTTAAAAGGCCAGGTTTTCAGCTGTTTACGGAATGTCCAAAATGTTTTTTCCTCTCTCAGCGCAGGGGGCAGAGTGTTCCAGAGCTTACTGCAGTGACTGGGAAGCTGGATCCACCCGCCCTGGTGAGTCTGAATTTTCGATGGAAGCGACGGTTGATGTAGGTGGATCTGGCTGGTCTTTACGATTGTAGTCTTTTAAATATATGAGCGAGGTACGGGGGCCATGTTGGATAGGCATTTGTGAATTATTGAAATTGCCTTGAAGGTAATCTGTTCTTGTATCGGGAGCCAG
Source organism: Ambystoma mexicanum (assembly GCA_002915635.3). Taxonomy (NCBI): domain Eukaryota; kingdom Metazoa; phylum Chordata; class Amphibia; order Caudata; family Ambystomatidae; genus Ambystoma; species Ambystoma mexicanum. The sequence continues at coordinate 1,375,026,906 of CM010929.2, forward strand.
TGTGCCTTTCTTCTAGCCAAGGTGATGTGATCACGCTTGAGAATGTTCAGTGCCAAGCGGATGGCATTGTTCTGGGTTACATTTGATAAAAAACAGAAATGAAAAGGGAACACATTGCTTTCTATTGGACCAATTTTTGGATTACTAGCAGCACACTGTAAGCAAGGCCTAACAGGAATTAATGATCCAGACCTTATTCAGTGAAAGAGGCAACAGACATGCCCAAATCAGAAAGAAGGGAAAAATGTTCTGAAGGGCAATGGATTCAATCCCAGCCCCTGTGATTTATAAGTATTGAAGGCTGGAGGTAAATACATTATACATCCTGAGAAGTTAGGGAATATTTCAGAAGTGTATGTTCTTCTGGAATTATAGATTTGATAGAATAGGCCTGTGGTATGTATACTGGGAGATGTCCCATACATTTGCTATTTGAAAGCGATTCACATGCGGGAATGATAAGTAGATTGTCTTGCAACTGAATGTACTAGAACGCTGTTTGAAATTCTGACTTGTCCACTGAGTGTGGGATGGAGGGGTCATTTGGAATGACTAAGAAGTAGACAGACTTAGATAGGCTGGGATATTCTGATTCATTTTGTTTCCTATAAGATGGCGATTTTATCCTGAGCCCTCATACACTCTTCAACGCCTGGTGGATGTGAGCTCAGGATAAATCAAATATAAATATGGTGATGCGGGTGCGTTAAAAGTGCCATTTAATCATTTAAGTGACCAGTGTATGGATCATTCTTCATTGGAGCCATTATTAACATTGGTATTTCTTAGATGTATGAGGTGTTTATATTTAAAATTGATTTATTTACGTATTTCTATTTTCTTAATAAATAAACCTTCTGTGCAACCCTGCCTGTTTCTTGTCCTGAAACGGGAGGGCGTTTGTAGGGAATCAATATTGTTACATTGGAGGTCTCAGGTTCCTTCAATAAATAAAAATTGTGTGCTACTGATTTGGGGTGGGTAGAAAAATCCCCAGAACTAGTGCCGCCGATTAGAACCACCTACACAACTGGAGGTTCCACCGAATTACGATTTCTGCGATGGTAGTGTCATAAGCTCTGATTGTATTAGACTTGTCTGCTGCGTTGGACACTGCAGACCATGACATTCTACTTCAGTGATTGAAGACAGGGATGAATGTCGCCGACACACCTTTGTCATGATTGCATTCCTTTCTGAGGGAGTGCCGCAGAGGTTGGCATTATCCCCTATGCTCTTCAATGTGTACATTTCTACATGTTTCCTCTGACCTTGCAGATGACACACAGGTCCTGTTTGATCTTCATGGAGGCACCTTTTAGATACAGATCATCTCAAAGCCTTAGTCCAGGCAGTAGTTCTCTCAAGAGGGCATTCTTGCTTGTCGATTTAGCTTGGTATTTTGAAAAAATGAATCGCTAAATTGCAAGCAATACAAAACAGAGCTTTGCCATTGATGATTTGGTCCAGGAATGTACCCTCACTCAAATATGGAAAACAGTGAATGTGGCTGTGCCTGAATTTCTATCTTACATGGTTCAACCCTTTTGGATGTTCGCTTAGATCCAGATTCAATAATCTATTGGTGGTAGGAAGCTTCTACAAGGTTTCTCTGGGTGGCAGGCATTTGTCAGTACTGAGCTGCCATTTGTGGAACAACCTACCAATTGAAATCAGGAACAGTACCATACAACATTTTGTTTTTGGTTTCAAGTTGTCTTTCTATTTAAGTCTCGATAAACAGCATATGCTTGAACAATGATAACAGAACATCCATAGCGCTACATCGAAAGCCTCATTTTCACAAATACAACAATACCCCCTATAACCTTACTAAGAAGAAAGAAAAGGAAGAGAACAAAAAAATTGCTATGACACGGTTGAGATCAGTGTCAGCACAATAGATCCCAAGTACATTCATCAATAGGCCTTCCCAATAGGTATGCATAGTCTGGCAAGACCACCACATATGAGCTAAGACCCCCAGCGGACCACATCCATGACAGCAACAGAGTATTGTGGCCAGATTGCAAGTGACCTCTTGGGGTCATGTACCACCGGAAACACTATTTTAGGGCTCCCTCTTTCATCAGATCATAATCTTTTAGCAGAGAGACTTCAGAAAACTGGCCTCTGCTCCCCGGAAGCAGCCCTATGGCTTAAATCATGTCTTGGCCCTAGAAGGGCCTGTGTTGCTAAAGGATCCTCAAAGTCTCTGAAAGTTCCTGTTACACGTGGTGTCCCTCAGGGATCATGTGTGTCCCCCTTCCTCTTCCACATATATATTAAATGTCTATGCAATTTGCTAAAATCTATGGGCATACAATTTACCAACTGTGCTGATGCCACCCAGACAGTTGTTAAACTATGTGGGGTCTATAAAGATGACTTAGCTGCTATAAATAGGATCTATGAGGCAATCCATAAGTGGATGGCCCTTAACTCACTCGCCCTTAATGATAAAAAAAACTGGATCCATGCTATAAGGCCTTTATAATAGGCGGGAATAGCATCCCAGTATCTGATCATGTGAAGACTCTGGGTGTGTTCTTTGATGCCCATTTAACATTTCAGAAACATGTTTCCCATCTTAAATCGTCATATAGCTTCTTTACTCACCTTCTATGGCAAATACGTCCCTATCTGTCAGAAGCTAACAGAGCATCTAATGCAGCTGCAATATTTAATACCAAACTAGACTACTGCAATAGCCCCCCGATAGGTACCTCTAAAGGGAACATCAGAAGTCTTCAAACCATACAAAATGGAGCCGTTCGGGCTCTTTGTGGACTGAGCCATCAATCCCTTCACTCAACACCGAAAAAAACTACATTGGCTCTCTATTGAGCAGCGGCTGAAATTTGAAGGGCTAGTGATAGTCTTCAAATGTCTTTCAGGCAAAGCCCCAGAATATTTGAAATCTAGGATCCAAATAGCCACACCAAAGAGCGCATTGAGCTCCAATAGTTTGATGCTACTTGTTGAACCACGCACTTCTTTGAAGAAACTAGGTGAAGCAATTTTGCTGCCCAGGCTCCAAAAAGCTGGAATATGATTCTGCTCCATCTTACACAATGTACAACATTACAACAGTTTAGAAAACGTCTCAAGACGTTTCTTTTTGATACTTAAAGTCACTCACTGGCATATGATAACCCAGCTATTCTTTTAAGGACTCTGCTAGTCGCTTTTTTTTAAGTGACTTTTCTCTCCCCTACTGAGCTTGTTATTCCTGTGTGTCTGTCTTTGTGAGGGCATTGAGGCCTTTAGGTGAATGTCGCGCTATATAAAAATTTATTTAGTTAGTTAGTTAGTTAGTTAGTTAGTTAGGGTGTACCGAGTGCTTTTATGTAAAACAAAATGGTTTTAGACATCAATTGAAACAATCTCTTAGGTCCTTTTAAATACCGTGAATATGGGGTACCTGCTGTATAATAAAATAGTTTCATTATTCTGTCTTTTGTGTTTTATATGTGTTTGTTGTTTGTAAAGGCACCTTGAAACTATTCCTACTGGTTATTGGCTGTGGTTGATAAATGAACTACTGCTTCTATTACAACAGAAACCTTTTAGCCCAAGTTACGCACAGCCCTCGAATGTGGGTGGAAGATTTTTGTTGCATTTAAATTACATGGTCCACATGGTACCGCAGCTTCGTAAGGACATACTAAGGTGTCCAGAGAGGTCTAAAGTTTTAAGGTTTACATTTTTCTGTTTAGCAAGACTTTTGGGGGTAGACTGCTATATTCTAAAGAGGGGGATGTCTGACATGGCAATGCCTGTGGTTAGAGCCCATGCCCTTTCAAACCTATATTTCAATGGGGATTGAATACCCACAGATATATAAATATGTAAGACAGAAATGATGGAATGACTTGCATTTGTGGGTTCAGATGATTGAGATGAACAAGGCCCATTAAATCAGTCCCTACCAAGACTATATATGAGTTCAACAGTCAAAGAGGAAACTTTTAAGTTGATACGCCTCTCTGTAGGTGAAAGGCAGATTAGCAGACAAGGCTGCTTAGATTAAACAGTGCCAAGAAGAGGCCCAGACCAATTCAAGAGACAGGTGTTGTGGACAGGGAGTATTATTCCACCTACCTAAGACTTCCCACATGCATACTGAGGAATGTGATATGCTTGAGCCCTATAGAGAGCTATGTGATGTCAGGTGCCTAACATCCCCTCTCCCAATTATTTCTGATCAGGAAGTGGGGCATTCCTTATCAGAAATATATGACTGTGTGTCCTTACAAGCGAGAAGGGGGAAGTCTGCCAGTAAAAACTCGAGAGGGAATCTGTATTTCTACCCCCTATACACTTAGGGTTGAGGCCCAGAGCACCCCAGTCAAGGTTATCTATGTGGTAGCTATGGACGAGTAACCAAGGCTGAGAGTCAAGGGAGGGGATGCAGGCTGGTCACTGATAAAAACTCCTTATTGGACTATTCCAGTCACCACATTACACATCTGCGTGACAACCTTCCCTTTGGACAATTCTTACGCCTCAAGAGGAATAGTTCTGATAAAGAAACATATGAAGCTGAAGCTACCACTCTCAGTAAAAAACTCAGAGAGGCTACCCCAAAAAATTAGTGAAAAAATCTGCTAAAAGGGAATTTAACAATAATCGGGAAGCCTTACTTGAACCAAAACCTAAAAAACCTAAAGATGATCGTATTGTCTGTGTTAACACCTTTACTGACCAGAGTTTTGAAATTACCAACATCATCAAGAAAAATTGGAAAATCTTCATACTGCAACCCAAGTTATGCCAGTGCCTATATTTGCATATAAAAGAAGCACCACCATAGGCAATAGAGTCAGTAACAGTAAAGTTAAATGTCTCAATACACCTGATCCAAGACTGACCACACTATGGGGTCTTCCAGAAGCCACCGTGCATTACCCCTGTGGCTCATGTGGTGTTTGCAAATTAACTTCCAAAACTAAAGAAGTTGATGTTGGCCTTTCAAAACGCTGGCCCCAAAATATCCTGACAAATTGTAATACGGAGTTTGTGGTATATTTGATCACCTGTATATGTGGACTGCACTATGTGGCGAAGACCATTCGAAAAGTTAAAACCTGCATCATGGAACATCGGAGCTGCTTGAAGAACAAAACTGAAAATGCTCCTATGGTGAAACACTTCAACCTTCAGAAGCACAAGCATGAGGATTTTACATGGACTGTACTTCTAGCCCTCAAAGGAACTAATTGTTCAGCATTGGAAAAGAAATTGTTGAAGATGGAACAGAAAATGATATATACCTTACGTAGTGATGTCATTGGTCTTAATGAATCGATTGAATGGCACAATATTTAACCCCTCCCCAAGGTCATCACCTATACCCCTGTTTTTGCTGAGCCTTCGCTGCTATGGCCATCTTCATGACCACTGTCTCCTTTCTTGTCTTTTCCTCCACGTATTTGAGTGGTAATGTTCCCTTCTTAAAAATTCCCTACGATTAAGTCCACTCTGGAATTGTGTTTACCGTGGGCACTATGGTACTTTTTCCTCACCCACCTACATTTCACCTTTGTGTCACCGCTATTTTTGCCTCTCCCCATTCTAGTTCCAAGATGGCCGCCACCTTTCCGCCTCCCGTGTACACTTCTGGATTCTACTAAAACATAGTAGTAGGACTGCTGCGTTACCATGACTACACACAGGCATCGGTCCCTGCGCGCTTTCAGATTGATTCACGGAGCCGTTCTGACTTGTACTGAGCACTTTTGCCACAGACGTTCTTCACTTGGTAAGCCATGCGTTCGAGTGCATGCTTTAGAGACTTAGCCCTCCCAGACTTGAGTAGCTATTTACTGCCGGTCCTTCTATTTCTTTTATTTTACCAGTGTTGAACTAAGGATTTCCTTACCAGCAGCCAGCCCGATTCACGGACTCTCCCGAGTAGGCATTTTTAAGGTATTCTTCCCCCCTCGTTCGCGGTCACCACGGCGACACTCACCAAGGTGTGATTAGTTCTAAGGGATATCTATTGGTACCCACGCACTCCCGATCGGTGCGGTCCACATCCCCCACTTTTATCTCTCTGCTCTCCCATTGGCTACACTTATCCTTATGCACCGCCACACTTTGCTTCTCTGTTATTAGCTCCGATTTATATCTCATGAATCTCCGGGTGAACTTCGGGGTACTTGCATGTCTGAAGGCCATCATTACAGGCTCTCCTTTATCCCCCACTTTTCATGGCGAGTTAGGCCTTTTATTCCTTTTTATCCCTGCTGACTACTGCATTGCCTAGCCGAATTTCTTCACACTGTTCTTTCTATTCTGCTGAATTGCTGTGAGCACATCTATGCTTCTTTCTAAGCAATCTATTTTGCTTAAGAGATATTTCTATCTTTTGTAGGACCGACTTAATTGTCTACTACTACCTACTACTGACAGTAGAGAGCCCCCACCGGCACCATTCGAGGTAAATATCTACTTCATATGGTGCCACTGTTCATACATTTGAACTTATCAAAGCATCTAGCTATTCATGAGCTGACCCTTTGTTTTTTGTTGTATGTTTTACTTCATAGATGCTATGAAACTTTTGTTGTTATTATTACTTCGATTGTAATTTGGCTACGTTGTTAAAATTCTCCCTCCTGATGAATGTTCCATACTAATGTCTTGAGGAACAGAAACATGTCGAGACAATTCTCTCGACCGTAAACAGAGATCTAAATCTATGACACATTGATCCTAACAAAGTTGGGTACTACACTATTTGTTTAACACGTACCCGTTGTGTTTGTTCTTTCTGAAACACTGTTTTAACTGGCTATCCAAGCTTGCTACGTATCCCCTGTTGTTGTTTTATATATTGGATGTCAAAGTATTGTACTGTGGACCACTCTATTTAATTGGATGTTTTAACCATTATGATTCATCATTATTAAAATTCGATACTTACCTTTTAACCTCGACTGGTCCCCTTTTCAAATCACTTTGAGTATTTATGTTCTGTATCTCTAGCATCTGCACTGTAGCTTTGTCTCTTTATATACTGACTATGGCCTCAGGGTACCTGGTGGAATGATCGCCCAGTACCAGGATGAACCGGTGTCCATTTGATGTGGGAGGACCCAAGGGAGCGACAATGTCGATGCCGACCCTCTAAAATGGTGTGCCAATCACTGGCAAAGACTGCAGTGAGGCAATGACACTGTCTCCAGTCTTGCCACACAACTGACAAGTGGGACAGGTCCGGAAGTGGGACTCCACTTCTAGTTCCATCCGGGGCCAGTAGACATGTGCAGAGAGCCTTTGCTTAGTCTTCTTAGTATCAAGATGACTAGGTAAGGGGACCTCATGCACCAACTGCAGAAGGAAGGGCCTGTAAACCTTGGGTACCACCAACCACTTGAGGGCACCAGGTTCAGGCTTAGTGGGCTCACTACAAAGGAGCTCAACCTCCCAATAAATCTTGAACAAACTAGGCACTTTACCTTGTGCCTTGGCCTGTTTTCTTAGACACTCGAGAGAGGGACACTCTCTCTGACCCTTACAGAAGTCTCCCCTAGCAGGCCCCCCTTCAGCCAGCAGGCATTGAAGGTCAGGGTGATCCTCTGGGTTGAGCACCTCTCCCTGAGGAGGGTCTTCTGGCTCTTCTCCCACAGGTGTTGAGTCTCGTGTTACCACTGGACTCAGCTCGTCCAGAGCTCGGATCCCAATGGGTGCTGCTGAAACAGCATGAAGAGAAGGAGCCCCCTTTCACAGCGGTAGTCCTCTTGCTCTTCTGTTTTGCCTTGGGTTTCCCCTTTGGCATGGGTAACTGACTGTCAGTCAGACCAAGTTTGACCTGCGACCTAGTGACTGCAGCAGCAGTCAGGGGTAGTCCATCAGAGATCAACCCCAACTCTACTAGATCATTCCCCAATAATTTGTGGGCAGGCACGTTGTCCTGAAGCAGGACGGGAGGCTTCGCTGTCTTGTCTGGAATCGTGATGGTGACTAGGGCTACAAGAGATAATTTGGGAGGCCTCCAGCTAACCTGATAGTTCTCAAAAGAGCACCTACATAGTCCTCTGGCATGAGCAGGTTCCTGTCCACCACTGTCATACTTGCCCCAATGTCTCTCAAACCAGTGGAAGACTGACCATTCAGGAGGTCACTTCTCAGAAATCTGTGGTTCTGTGCAATAGTAGCCATTACTTTGCGTACTGGTCCCAGGCCCCAAGGGACACTAGAGAAATCTCTGCAGGAGCACCAAAGGTGATTCCCGTAGAGGAGAGGAGGACCGTGGCTTCCACCTCAGGCATGAAGTAAGGGTAGGTCAGGATGACAGCCTAGACTCCAAGCGCCTTACTTTTACACTTGGTGTCACCCTTCTTGTGATCCAGAGCACCACAGTCCCAACAAGTACCAGGAATGCGAGGTACGGTACTGGAGCCACTGGGAGCCTGCTCTGCTTTGCTTTGCTCGCACCCCATGAGACTTAACCCCACTACATTGTTGGTTCTTAGGAGAGGAAGGTTTAGGTTTACTTGACTCGATCAATCCACCCCATCATGTTCATATGTGCAGCACTCACCCAGTCAACCCAAGACACATTCTCTCTTTTCTTATATTCCCTGAACCTTTTAAGGTATTGGGTAGGCGTCTTGCCGAACTTGGCAATCAAAGCAGCTTTCATGCACTCATACTGACTCCTTTCTTCCTTCCACACTCAAGTTTCAGAATACAGTCATAACTAGTCTGAGGCAATCTACTTAACAATCACTTAGCCCAATCTCTTTTATCAACATCATGGATTCCACAAGCCATTCCAAATGATTCAATACATTGGAGGATATCAGAACCCTCCACATACACACCAACCAAATATTTCATAAACTTAGTGGCAGGGGACCTGACACTCACAACTGGTTTGGCTAAAGTCTCCACTCGAGCTTTGTCTAGCTGGATTCTCTGACATTCATTGTCTTTCCTTTTGAGTTCAAGATCGCTATCTTTGAGTATCATTTGCTGTGCCAATTCCTCCTTCCACAATTCCGCTTCAATTTCCAACTTTTTATATTCAAAGGCTATCTCAAGTTCCAAGGTATCCCCGGAAGAAACAATTCTGGGTTTTGGAACAAAAGTGACAGGAGAGGTGGCGATCCCAGAAACAGATTCTGTAATAACCCTAGGGGTAGGGTCCCCAGTGGTTTCACCCTACCCCCCCTTCATCAAGAGAATCACAATTCCACCAGGGCAGCTATCAACTCGGCCCAAGATTTATCCTCAAAATCTAAATCCCTAGCTTCACAAGAATAATAAGAATAGAAATACAAAGAATAGATTCCATTGCTTGTAATGTTGTTATCCTAATATAAACCACTAAACCTTAAATTAACAAAGTGTGGATATTTTGTAGGTGGCAAAGTTACACACTGAGTCTTAAAACCATTAGCATCCCACCGCTGCCACCAGTGTAAAGACTGGAGGGGGGCATCTGTACTCCTGCCCTCTATATGGCAGAGCAGAGGCACTTAGCACCCCAGCCAAGGTTCTCTATTTGGTAGCAATGGACCAGCAGCCAAGGCTTAAGCTCTCAGGAGGTGATGCAGGCAGGCTCTTAAGTACAGTGAGTCCCCAAACCCCCACGAAGGAATGTCCACATACTATGTTATGAGCTAACACTGTTCTTTACATAAAAATAAGGTTCAGAGATATATACACAATTAATATGGCAAATATATACAATGTCTATGTGGTATCACACTTAGCTTTAGATTCCTTTAAAATTCATCAACTGTTGACAGTTATAATCGGATAAAAATCATGCATCAAGGTGTAACCGCATAGATCATAAGGAAGGAAGGCAGGTTAGGTTAAACAATGGCAGAATCTTTTCTTTTGCTACTAAAACACAATTCTGAGTGAGGATCCCCCACACCTGGCCAACCCGTAATAAAAGTATTAACAAGCCCTGTCCATATATGTTTAATCTGTCTTATTTCCTGGTCAAAAAGTTAATCTACCCCAATGTACCGGAGATAGAAGAGTTTCTTTGACGGTTCGATGACGGAACCCTTCAAGGCTGGAGTCCCTTTAAAGCAGGAGCCACAGGGCACAGAGATTCCTCGAAATGTGGAACACTGGCATCGAGACAGCAGCTTCGATCTTCGCCATGCTCTTCGACGATCGTTCGTGGAAGTCCTGGGAAGATGAGGCGTGTGGTCCACCTCGATGCAAAACTGTTCAGTACCAAAAGAAGACTCAGTGATGGATGTAGGCCCAGCAGCGGGCATCAGTAGTTGCTTCGGCGACCCACTGGCATGTCAGTTCAGCAGCCGCAGCACATATCGCTGGATAGATTTGGCGATCGGGACTCAACCACGGGCTGGACTCGGATCTTCACTCCGGCAGTGTCCTCGGGACATCTTTGTCAGCTTCGGGGGTAGCAGGAAAGCCACCGGCAGACTTTCCACGGTAGCCGACCACCTCAACTTTCTACGGCGGGACAAAGTGATGGTCGACGGTGATGGCAAGGGAGCCCTCTGTCAAATGTTCTCAGGCAAAGTGGAGCTTTGCAACTCCGGTCTTGAGCAGCACAGCGTCAATATGTCCCAGCTTCTGGGCAACACGACTCGACTTGCATCCAGCGGTTACGGAAATTGTCCGAACCCCGGTCGACGGCAAGGGACTTCGATGGCCTTGATGTCCTGGTGCTTTACTTCAAGATTCTCGGCTGAACCCTTCTCTGGTTGACAGCCTTTCGGGACTGGCTTCCAGGGTACCTCAATGGAGATCAGCTTCTGCACGATGTTCCCTCATAGCTCGGGGAGAAGTCTCCTAGACAGGTCCTCTCTTGGATCAGTCCTCGACAGCTTTTAGATTTCGTCAAAGGAAATGCAGGAATGTTCTTCTTCCAGCTGGGCTTCAAGGATGAGCTTCAAGTTTCAACTTCAGCTTCTGAACAAATTGGTAAGTGAGAGGTCCCCAGATATACACATCTGTCCCTCATTCACTCTGGCTGAACATGGCTTAGTCAGCCAATCACACAGAAGGGCATTCATGCAGGCAGGCTTCCAATCAGGCTCACTGGCATTCAGTCCGTTCACTTCAACCCAGACACTCATCACAAGGAATGTGGATTGGGGCAAGAACTCAGCCTTTCAGCACATCACACTGCATTCCTGTCAGTTTCAGGCAGGGCTGTCTCCTTCATTGTGTTGCACACACAGATGCCAGACACCCATAACATAGAATGCATATTGGTCACACAACACACTCTATTCACCTAGTTCTACCCCAAGGGTGTACCCACAACATATAGTCACTGGGAAGGCTACCCACAATACCATATATGGTTCTTCCACCCAACTGCCAGTACGGGGAAGGGACAGAGTAAGGGCTTCCCAGGACTTTGGGAAAACATGGTAACAGGCAATAGAAATTAACAGGAGCAGGGGCATTGGAAATGCAAGCAGGGGGCTGCGGGAGAGGGAGCAGGACAGGAAACCACTGCTGAAGGGGGCACATGGGAGCATACAGTGAGGGGGCTGTAGAGAATGGGAGGGGGGCTTTGTAAACAGTGACCTTTGTGAAGGGCTGAAGACAAGGGAGCGGGAGGGGGTTGCAGAGGCTGCAGGAGAGAGACCAAGGTGGGGATACAGGGGTTGGGGGGCAGCATGCTTAACGAGAGCGCATCAGCTGCTGGGGGCCTGAAGAGCTGCAGAAATGGGGGAAGGGGTTCATGAGGCAGCTGCAGGGGGGCTAGAAGGAAGCAAAGAGTTTGGAGGCCGCAAGAGAGGGGGCACTGGGGCATTCAGGAGGTTTGGAAAGGATACACTGGTGCTGCAAGAGGGGTTTGAGAGAGCATAGGGACTGCAGGGGGTGCAAGAGGGACAGGGTGATGGGGGCTGTGATGGCAGCACTGGGGGGCAATGGGCTGCTGAAGGGGAAGCACTGGGAGGCCTGCAACAGACATGGAGGGGTTGCATGCGGGTATGGCAGCTGCAGCAGAGGGCACAGGGAGTGCAAGAGGGGCAGGGTGGTGGGGGCTGTGGCAGCAGCACGGCGGGGCAATGGGCTGCTGCAGTGGAAGCACTGGGTGGCCTGCAACAGACATGCACCATATGGGTCGCATGCGGGTATGGCAGCTGCAGCAGAGGGCACAGGGGTGCAAGAGGGACAGGATGATGGGGGCTGTGGTGGCAGCACTGGTGGGCAATGAGCTGCTGAAGGGGAAGCAGTGGGAGGCCTGCAACAGACATGCACCATATGGGTCGCATGCGGGTATGGCAGCTGCAGCAGAGGGCACAGGGGTGCAAGAGGGACAGGATGATGAGGGCTGTGGCGGCAGCACTGGGGGGCAATGGGCTGCTGAAGGGGAAGAAGTGGGAGGCCTGCAAAAGACATGGAGGGGATGCATGCGGGTATCACAGCTACAGCAGAGGGCACAGAGGTGCAAGAGGGCAGGGTGGTGGGGGCTGTGGCGGCAGCACTGGGGGTCAATGAGTTGCTGCAGGGAAAGCACTGGGAAGCCTGCAACAGATATGCTCCATATGGTTTGCATGCGGGTATGGCAGCTGCAGCAGAGGGCAGAGGGGGTGCAAGAGGGGCAGGGTGGTGGGGTCTGTAGCGGCAGCACGGTGGGGCAATGGGCTGCTGCAGTCGAGGCACTGGGGCCTGCAACAGACACACTCCATATGGGTCGCATGGCGGTATGGCAGCTGCAGCAGAGGGCAGCGGGGTGCAAGAGGCAGGGTGGTGGGGGCTGTGGCGGCAGCACTGGGGCAATGGGCTGCTGAAGGGGAAGCACTGGGAGGCCTGCAACAGACATGGTGGGGTTGCATGCGGGTATGGCAGCTGCACCAGAGGGCACAGGGTATTCAGGGGGGGGCAGGGTGATGGGGGCTGTGGTGGCAGGACTAGGGATCCATGGGCTGCTGAAGGGGAAGCACTGGGAGGCCTGCAACAGATATGGAGACAGACATGGAGGGGTTGCATGCGGGTATGGCAGCTGCAGCAGAGGGCAGAGGGGTGCAAGAGGGCAGGGTGGTGGGGGCTGTGGTGGCAGGACTAGGGATCCATGGGCTGCTGAAGGGGAAGCACTGGGAGGCCCGCAACAGATATGGAGACAGACATGGAGGGGTTGCATGCGGGTATGGCAGCTGCAGCAGAGGGCACAGGGTTGCAAGAGGGACAGGGTGATGGGGGCTGTGGTGGCAGCACTGGGGGGCAATGGGCTGCTGAAGGGGAAGCACTGGGAGGCCTGCAACAGACATGGAGGGGTTGCATGTGGGTATGGCAGTAGCAGCAGAGGGCACAGGGGTGCAAGAGGGACAGGGTGATGGGGGCTGTGGCGGCAGCACTGGGTGGCAATGGGCTGCTGAAGGGGAAGCACTGGGAGGCCTGCAACAGATATGGAGACAGACATGGAGGGGTTGCATGCGGGTATGGCAGCTGCAGCAGAGGGCACAGGGTTGCAAGAGGGACAGGGTGATGGGGGCTGTGGTGGCAGCACTGGGGGGCAATGGGCTGCTGAAGGGGAAGCACTGGGAGGCCTGCAACAGACATGGAGGGGTTGCATGCGGGTATGGCAGCTGCAGCAGAGGGCACAGGGGGTGCAAGAGGGAGGAGGAAGGATTCAAGGGGAGCATTGGTGAAGCTGCAGGAGGATAGAATGTGGGTCCTCGTCGTGAGTGCTGGGGTGGCAACAGGGGGCTGGGCGGAGAGAGCGACCCACCCAAAGCAGTGTTGTGCAGAATCAAGGGTTTGCAGGGGTGGTCTTGTAGAGGCAGCAGAGGAAGAAGTGGTGCTGCAGTGGGGATGGGATGCTTACTTGGAGGCTACAGGAGGGATTCATAGGAATACGCTGGCTGCATGCAGGCAACATGCTTGGGTATGGGCCTGCAGTAGAATCGCTGGGAGGGGGACAAAATGGGGGCAGGAATGAGGGCTAGTATTGCTGCGTAAAGGGGTTGCAGGATTGGGTGTGGGGCTGCATTGAAAGCACTCGAGGGGCTGCAGGGAAAAGTGTTGGTGTGGCATCCTGATGCCTGCAGGTGGGGGTGGGGTCTGCAGGGGCTGCAGGGGAAATTATGGTGTGGCATCCTGGTGCCTGCAGGTGGGGAGGTTGGGATCTGCAGGGGGGGCTGGGGCTGCAGGGGGAAGTGATGCTGTGGCATCCTGGTGCCTGCAGGTGGGGGGAGTTTGGATCTGCAGGGGGGGGCTGGGCTACAGGGGAAGTGATGCTGTGGCATCCTGGTGCCTGCAGGTGGGGGAGTTGGGTCTGCAGGGGGGGCTGGGCTGCAGGGGGAAGTGATGCTGTGGCATCCTGGTGCCTGCAGGTGGGGGGTTGGGTCTGCAGGGGGGGCTGGGGCTGCAGGGGAAGTGATGGTGTGGCATCCTGGTGCCTGCAGGTGGGGGGAGTTGGTCTGCAGGGGGGGCTGGGGCTGCAGGGGAAAGTGATGGTGTGCATCCTGGTGCCTGCAGGTGGGGGGGTGGGATCTGCAGGGGGGGGCTGGGGCTGCAGGGGGAAGTGATGGTGTGGCATCCTGGTGCCTGCAGGTGGGGGTGTGGGGTCTGCAGGGGGGCTGGGGCTGCAGGGGAAGTGATGGTGTGGCAAGCCTGGTGCCTGCAGGTGGGGGAGTGTGGATCTGCAGGGGGGGGCTGGGGCTGCAGGGGGAAGTGATGGTGTGGCATCCTGTGCCTGCAGGTGGGGGGTTTGGGTCTGCAGGGGGGGCTGGGGCTGCAGGGGGAAGTGATGCTGTGGCAGCCTGGTGCCTGCAGGTGGGGGGAGTTTGGGTCTGCAGGGGGGGCTGGGCTACAGGGGGAAGTGATGGTGTGGCACCTGGTGCCTGCAGGTGGGGGGAGTTTGGTCTGCAGGGGGGCTGGGGCTACAGGGGGCGTGGTGCAGGTGGAGTGATGTGGCATCCTGGTGCCTGCAGGTGGGGGGTTGGGTCTGCAGGGGGGGCTGGGGCTGCAGGGGGAAGTGATGGTGTGGCATCCTGGTGCCTGCAGGTGGGGGGTTGGGTCTGCAGGGGGGGGCTGGGGCTGCAGGGGGAAGTGATGGTGTGGCATCCTGGTGCCTGCAGGTGGGGGGTGGGGCTGCAGGGGGGGCTGGGGCTGCAGGGGGAAGTGATGGTGTGGCATCCTGGTGTCTGCAGGTGGGGGGTGGGGTCTGCAGGGGGGGCTGGGGCTGCAGGGGAAGTGATGGTGTGGTATCCTGGTGCCCTGCAGGTGGGGGGATGGGGCTGCAGGGGGGCTTGGGGCCTGCAGGGGGAAGTGATGCTGTGCATCCTGGTGCTTTCCGGTAGGCGGAACCGCCGGCGGCCAGCACGAAGGCCACACAAAGGCCTGTTCCAGCGCCTGTTACGCGCTTGGGAGCGTGGCGTGGCCACCCCCCCTGCCCAATTTAAGCCTCCCCGACCGCCTTCTGCAAAGCCTGAGGCAAGCTATCGGATCCAAGCATCCTAACATCTCCATTCATACAACGAGATCCTACTGTAAGTACTTTGCCCCTGTCCTTGTCCAATTACTGAGATTGCAATGTTACGACTCCTCCTCAATCGGCCTATTTCAGTACCCCTTTTACTACGTGGACCGTCATTCAAGGAGTATAATCACGCATGCCAGTACTAGGGATACTACTGTAGCCATGCTCTCTGAGCCACTATTATCTGAACGTGTTTCCGGCCACCCTTGAAACTCTCGAACTATAGCATATCATAAGTATATTGTGCCTCTGGGCCACTACTAGACCACCTTATAACTGTATTGTGCCTTAAGGTCTCTTACAGACTATTCAATTGTGTTGTGCTTTAAGGTCGTTTACAGACTATTTTAATTGTGTTGTGCCTTAAGGTCTCTTACAGACTATTTCAATTGTGTTGTGCCTTAAGGTCGTTTACAGTCTATTACAATTGTGTTGTGCCTCTTGGTCGCCTACAGACCATTTCCTGTCCCTGCCAACTAGCTCATAGGGAACCCACTCTGGCAGCCAGCACCACCATCATGCACATCAGCGTGCGCCTTCTATTGCACTACTCCTTACCACACATCTGTCCCTATCACTCAACACCCAAGTCAACCACTCCTACCATGAGGCTAATAACCTGGCCTGCCCTTACCCACTTGACCTAGCGTCACCCACCATGACCTTGACACCCTCACCGGTCCTTCAGTAACTACCATTGACGCTCACCACCCTGCAACCAGATTAACCAATACCTCAATGACCCAGCCCTCTGGCTCAAACACTTTGCCACAAAACCTACCCCCAACCAACCCTGCCCTCTCACTCTCAGGAACACGAGACTAGGCACCAGATTCCGCATTCGTCCTTCCCGCACCAATAATACCAAGCAAGCCCCACGCACTCCACCCAGCCCACCTTCGCCCACCGCCACTTGCAAAACTAAGACCACAGGGGCTAAATTGCCTGTGTTCAAGGGTGCCCTCATCAATGCTAGATCTCTCACAGCACCGCTCTTGACATAGCCGACCTTATCACCACTGCCGACCTTGACTTCATTGCCATATCTGAAACCTGGCTACATGCCGCCTCTGGCCCTTCTCTATCCTTGGCCTTACCGCCTGACTATGGCATCACTCGCTGTGACCGCTCCTCTACCCATACTAGAGGTGGCGGCGTGGCATTCATCCACAAAAACTCCCTTGACCTAAGAGTGGTATCCGAATCCAAACTTGAATCAGCTGAACTGCTGACAATCAAATTACTACTGACACCTAACCAAACGGCCACCCTTCACCTTATCTACAGGCCTCCAGGGCCGGCACCCACCTTTGTCAGTGAAATTTCCACTCTTCTTCTTGACAAAACAAAAAACAACTCCCAAACAATCATCTTAGGTGACTTCAACTTGGTCGCGGTGACCCTAAGGATCCTGTAGCAACTGATCTGGAATATGCTCTTACCGACCTTGGCCTCACCTTGTACATACAAGAACCGACCACATCAAAGGCAGGACCATCGATTGGTTAGCCGGTTCCAATTGCAACATCCAGGTCCTCAATAACTCCCTTGCTTATGGTCTGACCATCACATCATAACATTTAACATTGAAGCTACCCGCGAGCCCTAACACCCATAGCCCCAGCCCTCCCCACCCGTAATAAAAAAACATAACAAGAGACAACTCCTCCCACTGCTACTCCCCTCTCTTAATGCGGCGACCAACGCCTGTTCTGATCCCACTCCCTAGCAGACATCTACAACCAAACGATGCTCACGGCCATTGACACCATAGCACCAATTAAAACCAGGAAGGCTAAACCACGAGCACATCTCAACTCATGGTTCACTCCACAGCTAAGAATCCTCCGCAAAGCCAAACGCTGCGCGGAAAACGTTGGAAAAGCCACCCTTCTGATGAGCATAAAGACGGCTTCCTTCTCGCCTCCCTCACTTATAAGACGCCATCATCACTGCTAAAAAAGAATCGTTTAATAATCGTATCATGCAAGCCGACTCTAATTCCAAGGAACTCTTTAGAGTCCTAAAAGAGCTCGAAACCCCAGTCTCCCCGCCAGACACTTGCACGAAAGACAGCAAATGGTGTGCTAACATTCAAGCAGCCCTTCTAAACAAATCTCTACGCTCCAATCTAAAATAAATAAAAAACAGGACTGCCTGAGGCGGGACACCGCTCATTCTCCCCCACTAGGCCCACCTTCTCCAACTCTGCCAACATCAAACCTTTCACCTTCGCACCGCTTACTGTCACCGAAGTAGAAAACATCATCCTCAGGATGAAACCTTCCAACTGCCAAGGTGACCCGTGCCCAGCTCCCATCATTAAGGACTCCGCCATGACCTAGCCCATTCATTACAACCTTCATTAACTCATCCTTTGAAACAGGTATTGTCCCGGACAACCTTAAAGATGCCTGGGTGATCCGCTACTAAAAAACCGTCCTTGACCCAAGCATACCCACGAACTTCCGACCATCACTACAGTACCATTTCTGCTGAAGATACTGGACGGGCAGCTTATCTGCAGATCCAAAACTACCTTGAATCTAACAATCTGTTAGGTCTACGACAATCCGGATTTCGGCCCAGACATGGGACCGAAACGGCTTTACTAGACTAAAACCCAGATCGAAGTCCTGAAGGACAAGGGCAAATTAGCAATGCTATTACTCCTCGACCTCTCCGCCGCATTTGATTTGGTTAACCACCAGATCCTTTGCAGGCACCTCCATCTGCTGCCAACTTCTCTCCCTCCGCAGCGGCTTGGATCAAATCCTTCCTGAGTAACAGATCTATGAGGTCTTTGCACCTTCCGCTGCCGCAGCTCCTCCCCTATTCATTGCGGTGTTCCTCAGGTTCTTGCGTGTCACCTACTCTTTACAATATCTTCACGAAACCACTCTTTGATGTGCTTGATTATCTGGGTGTCTCCTACACCAACTATGCGGACGACACCCAGATACTCATTCCCATTTCTGGTGATTATCTTGCTGACACCAAGGCCCTCAATGACGTCTACTTGGTCATCCAAGCCTGGATGGGCCCAGCACCAGCTATGTCTGAACGACGATAAGACGGAGCTACTTATCCTGGGTACTTCACAACGCCTTAGCAAACTTGAGCCATCCTATCAGTCATTCATCATAGACGGCAACTCCATACAAGTCTCGAAAGACACTAAACACTAGGCTTTTACCTAGATTCCACCTTATCCTTGTCAAGACAAACTAATGCAGTCAGGTCCACCTCCGCCTACACGTGCAAACTCATTTCAGCCTGTAGACCTTTCCTCACCACCCACAATAGCGTCACACTAGCGAGAACACTTATCATGGCAAAAATAGATTACTGCAGTGCTCTATATTTAGGCACTAGCCAAGAAATCTATCCAAACTCCAAACACCCGAAACAATGCAATTCGAGCGGCCTGAACATCCCTCGTAACCACCACATCTCAGAAGCCAGAACTAGCCTTAAGTGGTTACCGTGAAGCAGAGAATTTCCCTAAAACTTGGCCTCACGCACAAATGCCTAGCCAACAAGGCTCGATCTATCTCTGCAGTCGGCTTTCGCGCCACTCCACTGCCCGTCCACTAAGAACTGCCCAGACTAACTGCCTTACTATCCCCAGGTTTAAGCTCCAAAAGCCGGAGGCACCAGCTTCCCTGTCCTAGCATCCAAACTTTGGAATACCTCCCGCTGCCATCAGAGCTGAAGACTCCTTCAACACCTTCAAGAATAAAACCAAATCCTGGCTCTTTGACCAGCAATAGTTGTGTTCAGACATTTGTCCTATTACCAGCCGCCTGTTCCCTTACATGATTTCCGGGCTGCTACCCTCCAACTACCTCAGGGATACTTCCTCTGCTGAGCCTAGGGTTACTGTACCTGTGTAATATTTGTAATTATTAAGTTTGTTTTTTGCTGTTTTGACACACTTTTATTGTAATTTATATCCCTGTATGTTCTTTTCTTGCAACCTTGTACAAATTGCGCCCTGATGCCCTTGGGCCTGTTGGTTTGCGCGTTATAAATAAACAAATACAAATACAAATACAGGTGGGGGTGGGGGTTTGCAGGGGGGGCTGGGGGCTGCAGGGAAAAGTGTTGGTGTGGCATCCTGGTGCCTGCAGGTGGGGGTGGGGTCTGCAGGGGGGGCTGGGACTACAGGGGGAAGTGATGCTGTGGCAGCCTAGTGCCTGCAGGTGGGGGGAGTTTGGGTCTGCAGGGGGGCTGGGGCTGCAGGGGGAAGTGATGGTGCGGCAGCCTAGTGCCTGCAGGTGGGGGGAGTTTGGGTCTGCAGGGGGGGGGCTGGGGCTGCAGGGGGAAGTGATGGTGCAGCAGCTGGTGCCTGCAGGTGGGGGAGTTGGGTCTGCAGGGGGGGGGCTGGGGCAAGTGATGGTGTGGCATCCTGGTGCCTGCAGGTGGGGGGGTGGGGCTGCAGGTGGGGGGCTGGGGCTGCAGGGGGAAGTGATGGTGTGGCATCCTGGTGCCTGCAGGTGGGGGTGGGGGCTGCAGGGGAAGTGATGGTGTGGCATCCCTGGTGTCTGCAGGTGGGGGGTGGGGGCTGCAGGGGGGGCTGGGGGCTGCAGGGGAAGTGATGCTGTGGACTTCCTGGTGCCTACAGGTGGGGTGGGGATCTGCAGGGGGGCTGCAGGGAAAAGTGTTGGTGTGGCATCCTGGTGCCTGCAGGTGGGGGGGTGGGGTCTGCAGGGGGGCTGGGACTACAGGGGGAAGTGATGCTGTGGCAGCCTAGTGCCTGCAGGTGGGGGGTGGCGTCTGCAGGAGGGGGGAGGGGGGTGTGCAGGGGGGCTGGGCTGCAGGAGGAAGTGATGGTGTGGCATCCTGGTGCCTGCAGGTGGGGGTGGGGGCTGCAGGGGGGCTGGGGCTGCAGGGGGAAGTGATGTTGTGGCATCCTGGTGCCTGCAAGTGTGGGGGGTGGAGGCTGCAGGGGGTGGGGCTGCAGGGGGAAGTGATGGTGTGGCATCCTGGTGCCTGCAGGTGGGGGTGGGATCCGCAGGGTTCTTACATGGTTCTAAACAAGGCGTACAAGTGCAAGAGTTAGTACTGCAGGTGGGGGGCGCTGCAGGGGGGGGGCTGGGGCTGCAGGGGAAGTGATGCTGTGGCTTCCTGGTGCCTACAGGTGGGGTGGGGATCTGCAGGGGGGCTGGGGGTGCAGGAAAGTGTTGGTGTGGCATCCTGGTGCCTGCAGGTGGGGGTGGGGTCTGCAGGGGGGGCTGGGACTACAGGGGGAAGTGATGCTGTGGCAGCCTAGTGCCCTGCAGGTGGGGGGTGGCGTCTGCAGGAGGGGGGAGGGGGGTCTGCAGGGGGGCTGGGGCTGCAGGAGGAAGTGATGGTGTGGCATCCTGGTGCCTGCAGGTGGGGGGTGGGGGCTGCAGGGGGCTGGGGCTGCAGGGGAAGTGATGTTGTGGCATCCTGGTGCCTGCAGGTGTGGGGGGTGGAGCTGCAGGGGGGGCTGGGGCTGCAGGGGGAAGTGATGGTGTGGCATCCTGGTGCCTGCAGGTGGGGGGGGTGGATCCGCAGGGTTCCTACATGGTTCTAAACAAGGCGTACAAGTGCAAGAGTTAGTACTGCAGGGGGGGGCGCTGCAGGGGGGGGCTGGGGCTGCAGGGGGAAGTGATGGTGTGGCAGCCTGGTGCCTGCAGGTGGGGGGGATGGGGTCGGCGGTGTGGGGGGGCTACAAGGAAACACTTGAGGGGCTGCAGTGAAGTGATGTGTGGTATCATAAAGATTAAAAGCTTTATTCGGTATAAAAACCTTTAGTATAAGCACTACATAGAAGAAAGTACATTTAATAAATACAATAAAAACAAAGAAGGGACTATTACAGATATTATGACATCATTATCCACTATCACATCTTTTGAGGAGAGCACGCTCGCAGCCTCTTTAAAATATGTTCCTGCTTTTGGCTATTAGAGGGGTCAATTCCCATACATCTTCGCCTCAATAGCCATCCCCGATGCACATACCTTACAGATGCAAAAACAACTTTCCTATCAATTGAGCATATTAGCAATTGCATAGCTTCGTTACCACCACGTATGCTTTGTTGAATGAGAAACATTTTCAAATACAGCCGCCTTTTTTCCAATGTAGCAGGGCAAATTAGCATGTAGTGCATAACGGTTTCATTAGGAGAACCACACAGTGGGCAAGTGATGGTGTGGCAGCCTGGTGCCTGCAGGTGGGGGGATGGGGTCTGCAGGGGGGCTGGGGCTGCAGGGGGAAGTGATGGTGTGGCAGCCTGGTGCCTGCAGGTGGGGGGGATGGGGTCTGAGGGGGCTGGGGCTGCAGGGGGAAGTGATGCTGTGGCATCCTGGTGCCTGCAGGTGGGGGGTGGGGTGTGCAGGGGGGCTGGGGCTGCAGGGGGAAGTGATGCTGTGGCATCCTGGTGCCTGCAGGTGGGGGAGTTTTGGATCTGCAGGGAGGGGGGCTGGGGCTACAGGGGAAGTGATGCTGTGGCATCCTGGTGCCTGCAGGAGGGGGAGTTTGGATCTGCAGGGGTAGGGGGCTGGGACTAACAGGGGGAAGCGATGCTGTGGCAGCCTAGTGCCTGCAGGTGGGGGGAGTTTGGGTCTGCAGGGGGGGGGCTGGGGCTGGGGCTACAGGGGAAGTGATGCTGTGGCAGCCTAGTGCCTGCAAGTGGGGGAGTTTGGGTCTGCAGGGAGGGCTGGGGCTGCAGGGGAAGTGATGGTGCGGCAGCCTAGTGCCTGCAGGTGGGGGGAGTTTGGATCTGCAGGGGGGCTGGGGCTACAGGGGGAAGTGATGCTGTGGCATCCTGGTGCCTGCAGGTGGGGGAGTTTGGATCTGCAGGGAGGGGGGTTGGGGCTACAGGGGAAGTGATGCTGTGGCATCCTGGTGCCTGCTGGTGGGGGGAGTTTGGATCTGCAGGGGGGGCTGGGGCTACAGGGGGGAGTGATGCTGTGGCATCCTGGTGCCTGCAGGTGGGGGGAGTTTGGATCTGCAGGGAGGGGGGCTGGGGCTACAGGGGGAAGTGATGCTGTGGCAGCCTAGTGCCTGCAGGTGGGGGGAGTTTGGGTCTGCAGGGGGGGCTGGGACTACAGGGGGAAGTGATGCTGTCGCAGCCTAGTGCCTGCAGGTGGGGGAGTTTGGGTCTGCAGGGGGGCTGGGCTGCAGGGGGAAGTGATGGTGTGGCAGCCTGGTGCCTGCAGGTGGGGGGAGTTTGGCTGTGGCAGCCTAGTGCCTGCAGGTGGGGGGAATTTGGGTCTGCAGGGGGGGCTGGGGCTGCAGGGGAAGTGATGGTGCGGCAGCCTAGTGCCTGCAGGTGGGGGAGTTTGGATCTGCAGGGGGGCTGGGGCTACAGGGGAAGTGATGCTGTGGCATCCTGGTGCCTGCAGGTGGGGGGAGTTTGGATCTGCAGGGAGGGGGGATGGGGCTACAGGGGAAGTGATTCTGTGGCATCCTGGTGCCTGCAGGTAGGGGGAGTTTGGATCTTCAGGGAGGGGGCTGGGGCTACAGGGGAAGTGATGCTGTGGCATCCTGGTGCCTGCAGGTAGGGGGAGTTTGGATCTGCAGGGGGGGCTGGAGCTACAGGGGGAAGTGATGCTGTGGCATCCTGGTGCCTGCAGGAGGGGGAGTTTGGATCTGCAGGGGGTGGGGGGCTGGGGCTACAGGGGGAAGTGATGCTGTGGCAGCCTAGTGCCTGCAGGTGTGGGGAGTTTGGGTCTGCAGGGGGGCTGGGACTACAGGGGGAAGTGATGCTGTGGCAGCCTAGTGCCTGCAGGTGGAGGGAGTTTGGGTTTGCAGGGGGGCTGGGGCTGCAGGGGGAAGTGATGGTGCGGCAGCCTAGTGCCTGCAGATGGGGGGAGTTTGGATCTGCAGGGGGACTGGGTTACACGGGGAAGTGATGCTGTGGCAGCCTAGTGCCTGCAGGTGGGGGAGTTTGGGTCTGCAGGGGGCTGGGGCTACAGGGGGAAGTGATGCTGTGGCATCCTGGTGCCTGCAGGTGGGGGGAGTTTGGATCTGCAGGGGGGCTGGGGCTACAGGGGGAAGTGATGCTGTGGCATCCTGGTGCCTGCAGGTGGGGGGGTGGGGTCTGCAGGGAGGGCTGGGGCTGCAGGGGGAAGGGATGCTGTGGCATCCTGGTGCCTGCAGGTGGGGGGAGTTTGGATCTGCAGGGGGGCTGGGGCTACAGGGGGAAGTGATGCTGTGGCATCCTGGTGCCTGTAGGAGGGGGAGTTTGGATCTGCAGGGGTGGGGGGCTGGGGCTACAGGGGGAAGTGATGCTGTGGCAGCCTAGTGCCTGCAGGTGGGGGAGTTTGGGTCTGCAGGGGGGCTGGGACTACAGGGGGAAGTGATGCTGTGGCAGCCTAGTGCCTGCAGGTGGGGGAGTTTGGGTCTGCAGGGGGGGCTGGGGTTGCAGGGGAAGTGATGGTGCGGCAGCCTAGTGCCTGCAGGTGGGGGGAGTTTGGGTCTGCAGGGGGGACTGGGGCTGCAGGGGGAAGTGATGGTGCGGCAGCCTAGTGCCTGCAGGTGGGGGGAGTTTGGATCTGCAGGGGGGGCTGGGGCTACAGGGGAAGTGATGCTGGTGCCTCCTGGTGCCTGCAGGAGGGGGAGTTTGGATCTGCAGCTGGTGGGGGGTTGGGGCTACAGGGGGAAGTGATGCTGTGGCAGCCTAGTGCCTGCAGGTGGGGGGAGTTTGGGTCTGCAGGGGGCCTGGGGCTACAGGAGGAAGTGATGCTGTGGCATCCTGGTGCCTGCAGGAGGGGGGAGTTTGGATCTGCAGGGGGGGGGACTGGGCTACAGGGGGACGTGATGCAGTGGCAGCCTAGTTCCTGCAGGTGGGGAGTTTGGGTCTGCAGGGGGGGCTGGGCTACAGGGGGAAGTGATGCTGTGGCAGCCTAGTGCCTGCAGGTGGGGGGAGTTTGGGTCTGTAGGGGGGCTGGGGCTGCAGGGGGAAGTGATGGTGCAGCAGCCTAGTGCCTGCAGGTGGGGGGAGTTTGGGTCTGCAGGGGCTGGGGCTACAGGGGGAAGTAATGCTGTGGCAGCCTAGTGCCTGCAGGTGGGGGAGTTTGGGTCTGCAGGGGGGGGCTGGGGCTGCAGGGGGAAGTGATGCTGTGGCATCCTGGTGCCTGCAGGAGGGGGAGTTTCGATCTGCAGGGGGGGGGGCTGGGGCTACAGGGGGAAGTGATGCTGTGGCATCCTGGTGCCTGCAGGAGGGGGGAGTTTGGGTCTGCATGGGGTCTGGGGCTGCAGGGGGAAGTGATGCTGTGGCATCCTGGTGCCTGCAGGACGGGGGAGTTTGGATCTGCAGGGGGTGGGGGGCTGGGGCTACAGGGGGAAGTGATGCTGTGGCAGCCTAGTGCATGCAGGTGGGGGGGAGTTTGGGTCTGCAGGGGGGCTGGGGCTGCAGGGGGAAGTGATGCTGTGGCATCCTGGTGCCTGCAGGGGGGGTGGGATCTGCATGGGGGGGGCTGGGGCTGCAGGGGAAGTGATATGGTGTGGCAGCCTGGTGCCTGCAGGTGGAGGGAGTTTGGATCTGCAGGGAGGGGGGCTGGGGCTACAGGGGAAGTGATGCTGTGGCATCCTGGTGCCTGCAGGTGGGGGGAGTTTGGATCTGCAGGGGCTGGGGCTACAGGGGGAAGTGATGCTGTGGCATCCTGGTGCCTGCAGGTGGGGGATTGGGGTCTGCAGGGGGGGCTGGGGCTGCAGGGGGAAGTGATGCTTGTGGCATCCTGGTGCCTGCAGGTGGGGGGAGTTTGGATCTGTAGGAGGGGGGATGGGGCTACAGGGGTAGTGATGCTGTGGCATCCTGGTGCCTGCAGGTGGGGGGAGTTTGGGTCTGCAGGGGGGGCTGGGACTACAGGGGGAAGTGATGCTGTGGCAGCCTAGTGCCTGCAGGTGGGGGAGTTTGGGTCTGCAGGGGGGCTGGGCTGCAGGGGGAAGTGATGGTGCGGCAGCCTAGTGCCTGCAGGTGGGGGGAGTTTGGGTCTGCAGGGGGGGGCTGGGGCTGCAGGGGGAAGTGATGGTGCAGCAGCCTGGTGCCTGCAGGTGGGGGGAGTTTGGGTCTGCAGGGGGGGGGCTGGGGCTGCAGGGGGAAGTGATGGTGCGGCAGCCTAGTGCCTGCAGGTGGGGGGAGTTTGGGTCTGCAGGGGGGGGCTGGGGCTGCAGGGGAAGTGATGGTGCAGCAGCCTGGTGCCTGCAGGTGGGGGAGTTTGGGTCTGCAAGGGGGGACTGGGGCTGCAGGGGGAAGTGATGGTGCGGCAGCCTAGTGCCTGCAGGTGGGGGGAGTTTGGGTCTGCAGGGGGGGCTGGGGCTGCAGGGGAAGTGATGGTGCAGCAGCCTGGTGCCTGCAGGTGGGGGGAGTTTGGGTCTGCAAGGGGGGGACTGGGGCAAGTGATGGTGTGGCATCCTGGTGCCTGCAGGTGGGGGGGTGGGGTCTGCAGGGGGGGGCTGGGGCTGCAGGGGGAAGTGATGGTGTGGCAGCCTGGTGCCTGCAGGGTGGGGGGTGGGGTCTGCAGAGGGGGCTGGGGCTGCAGGGGGAAGTGATGCTGTGGCATCCTGGTGCCTGAAGGTGGGGGGTTGCGGTTTGCAGGGGGTGCTGGGCTGCAGGGGAAGTGATGCTGTGGCATCCTGGTGCCTGCAGGTGGGGGGAGTTTGGATCTGTAGGAGGGGGGGCTGGGGCTACAGGGGAAGTGATGCTGTGGCATCCTGGTGCCTGCAGGTGGGGGAGTTTGGGTCTGCAGGGGGGCTGGGACTACAGGGGGAAGTGATGCTGTGGCAGCCTAGTGCCTGCAGGTGGGGGGAGTTTGGGTCTGCAGGGGGGGCTGGGGCTGCAGGGGGAAGTGATGGTGCGGCAGCCTAGTGCCTGCAGGTGGGGGAGTTTGGGTCTGCAGGGGGGGGCTGGGGCTGCAGGGGGAAGTGATGGTGGCAGCAGCCTGGTGCCTGCAGGTGGGGGGAGTTTGGGTCTGCAGGGGGGGCTGGGGCTGCAGGGGTAAGTGATGGTGCGGCATCCTAGTGCCTGCAGGTGGGGGGAGTTTGGGTCTGCAGGGGGGCTGGGGCTGCAGGGGGAAGTGATGGTGCAGGCAGCCTGGTGCCTGCAGGTGGGGGGAGTTTGGGTCTGCAAGGGGGCGGACTGGGGCAAGTGATGGTGTGGCATCCTGGTGCCTGCAGGTGGAGGGGGTGGGGTCTGCAGGGGGGCTGGGGCTGCAGGGGGAAGTGATGGTGTGGCAGCCTGGTGCCTGCAGGGGGTGGGGGGTGGGTCTGCAGAGGGGGCTGGGGCTGCAGGGGGAAGTGATGGTGTGGCATCCTGGTGCCTGCAGGTGGGGGGAGTTGGATCTGCAGGGGGGGGCTGGGGGCTGCAGGGGAAGTGATGGTGTGGCATCCTGGTGCCTGCAGGGGGCTGGGGCTGCAGGGGGGGCTGGGTCTGCAGGGGAAGTGATGGTGTGGCATCCTGGGGTCTGCAGGTGGGGGTGGGGTCTGCAGGGGGGGCTGGGGCTGCAGGGGGAAGTGATGCTGTGGCATCCTGGTGTCTGCAGGTGGGGGGTGGGGTCTGCAGGGGGGGCGGGGCTGCAGGGGAAGTGATGGTGTGGCATCCTGGTGCCTGCAGGTGGGGGGGTTGGATCTGCAGGGGGGCTGGGGCTGCAGGGGGAAGGGATGGTGTGGCATCCTGGGTCTGCAGGTGGGGGGTGGGGTCTGCAGGGGGGGCTGGGGCTGCAGGGGGGGGCTGGGGCTGCAGGGGGAAGTGATGGTGTGGCATCCTGGTGTCTGCAGGTGGGGGGTGGGGTCTGCAGGGGGGGGCTGGGCTGCAGGGGGAAGTGATGCTGTGGCATCCTGGTGCCTGCAGGTGGGGGGTGGGGTCTGCAGGGGGGGCTGGGCTGCAGGGGGAAGTGATGCTGTGGCATCCTGGTGCCTGCAGGTGGGGGGGTTTGGATTCTGCAGGAGGGGGGCTGGGGCTAGCAGGGGAAGTGATGCTGTGGCATCCTGGTGCCTGCAGGTGGAGGAGTTTGGGTCTGCAGGGGGGCTGGGACTACAGGGGGAAGTGATGCTGTGGCAGCCTAGTGCCTGCAGGTGGGGGGAGTTTGGGTCTGCAGGGGGGCTGGGGCTGCAGGGGGAAGTGATGGTGCGGCAGCCTAGTGCCTGCAGGTGGGGGGAGTTTGGGTCTGCAGGGGGGGCTGGGGCTGCAGGGGGAAGTGATGGTGCGGCAGCCTAGTGCCTGCAGGTGGGGGGAGTTTGGGTCTGCAGGGGGGGGCTGGGGCTGCAGGGGGAAGTGATGGTGCGGCAGCCTGGTGCCTGCAGGTGGGGGAGTTTGGGTCTGCAGGGGGGGGCTGGGGCTGCAGGGGGAAGTGATGGTGCGGCAGCCTAGTGCCTGCAGGTGGGGGGAGTTTGGGTCTGCAGGGGGGGCTGGGGCTGCAGGGGGAAGTGATGGTGCGGCAGCCTAGTGCCTGCAGGTGGGGGGAGTTTGGGTCTGCAGGGGGGGCTGGGGCTGCAGGGGGAAGTGATGGTGCAGCAGCCTGGTGCCTGCAGGTGGGGGGAGTTTGGGTCTGCAAGGGGGGACTGGGGCTAGTGATGGTGTGGCATCCTGGTGCCTGCAGGTGGAGGGGTGGGTCTGCAGGGGGGGGCTGGGGCTGCAGGGGGAAGTGATGGTGTGGCAGCCTGGTGCCTGCAGGGGGTGGGGGGTGGGGTCTGCAGAGGGGGCTGGGGCTGCAGGGGAAGTGATGCTGTGCATCCTGGTGCCTGAAGGGGGGTTGGGGTTTGGCAGGGGGTGCTGGGGCTGCAGGGGGAAGTGATGCTGTGGCATCCTGGTGCCTGCAGGTGGGGGAGTTTGGATCTGTAGGGAGGGGGGGCTGGGGCTACAGGGGAAGTGATGCTGTGGCATCCTGGTGCCTGCAGGTGGGGGAGTTTGGGTCTGCAGGGGGGGGCTGGGCTACGGGGGAAGTGATGCTGTGGCAGCCTAGTGCCTGCAGTGGGGGGAGTTTGGGTCTGCAGGGGGGGCTGGGACTACAGGGGGAAGTGATGCTGTGGCGGCCTAGTGCCTGCAGGTGGGGGAGTTTGGGTCTGCAGGGGGCTGGGGCTGCAGGGGGAAGTGATGGTGCGGCAGCCTGTGCCTGCAGGTGGGGGGAGTTTGGGTCTGCAGGGGGGGCTGGGGCTGCAGGGGTAAGTGATGGTGCGGCATCCTAGTGCCTGCAGGTGGGGGAGTTTGGGTCTGCAGGGGGGGGCTGGGGCTGCAGGGGGAAGTGATGGTGCAGGCAGCCTGGTGCCTGCAGGTGGGGGGAGTTTGGGTCTGCAAGGGGGGGACTGGGGCAAGTGATGTGTGGCATCCTGGTGCCTGCAGGTGGAGGGGAGTGTGGTCTGCAGGGGGGGCTGGGGCTACAGGGGGAAGTGATGGTGTGGCATCCTGGTGCCTGCAGGGGTGGGGGGTGGGGTCTGCAGGGGGGGCTGGGGCTGCAGGGGGAAGTGATGGTGTGGCATCCTGGTGCCCTGCAGGTGGGGGGTGGGTCTGCAGGGGGGCTGGGGCTGCAGGGGGAAGTGATGGTGTGGCATCCTGGTGCCTGCAGGTGGGGGTGGGGCTGCAGGGGGGGGGCTGGGGCTGCAGGGGGAAGTGATGGTGTGGCATCCTGGTGCCTGCAGGGGGGGCTGGGGCTCTGCAGGGGGGGCTGGGTCTGCAGGGGGAAGTGATGGTGTGGCATCCTGGTGTCTGCAGGTGGGGGGTGGGGTCTGCAGGGGGGGCTGGGGCTGCAGGGGGAAGTGATGCTGTGGCATCCTGGTGCCTGCAGGTGGGGGGGTTGGATCTGCAGGGGGGGCTGGGGCTGCAGGGGGAAGGGATGGTGTGGCATCCTGGGTCTGCAGGTGGGGGGTGGGGTCTGCAGGGGGGCTGGGGCTGCAGGGGGGGCTGGGGCTGCAGGGGAAGTGATGGTGTGGCATCCTGGTGCCTGCAGGTGGGGGGGTTGGATCTGCAAGGGGGGGCTGGGGCTGCAGGGGGAAGTGATGCTGTGGCATCCTGGTGTCTGCAGGGGGGGCTGGGGCTGGGGCTGCAGGGGGGTCAGCCTGGTGGTGTGACGGCAGGGCTGGTGTGTGCCCCCTCCCCCGGGGGCCCATCGCCCACACTCTCACCTGCCCCAGGGAGGCTGATGCTGTCTCTGGAGTCACTGCTCTGTTTACTTCCGGGTATAAAACACGCGCAACCTCCTCCCGAAAGAAGTCCGAAACACGCCACTAAGACAAAGATGACGAAGGGATAGAAAAAAAAGCCACAATGTAATGCAAATGTGTCACTAAAACGTAAAGCGCTGAGAAGTAGTGGGGAACTAAACACGAGTCCAGCGATGCTCACCTGCTGCACCCGGCAGGACTAAGGCGAGCGTGCCAACGTGTGCCATTCTGGTACTTGCAGGTCTAGGTTTCCCCCAATGTAAACCATGGGATACCAGTCCCAAATGCGAAGTTAGAAGCAGGACTGGACTAGCATTTCACGGATGGAATGGAGCGTGCTGGCATGGATGCCAAGGTTGATAGCACACTTCAGCTGCTGGCCTGGGACTTCATACCCATCAATGGCAACAGGCTAGTTTCCCTAGTTTCCCCAGGACAGAGATTTTGAGAGGGGAAATGGGAAAACTGAATTCACCCTTTGACATTTATTGAGGCAAGTCATATTTTTGGTGGAGAAAGTACAAATGTTTGAAATTTAGCAACATTCTCAATTTCACCTTCTTTGCCTGTGCATCCCCAGTGCTGTTCTGTTACTGTTGCGGGGAGGGGGGTGTGGGGTGGGTGGCACCAGGGCTCAAGTCGAGGGTACACGCGGGGGGACGGAGTCTACCTGCTGCCCTGGACTCGGGCACAGAAAGGAAGTACACGGTGAGTGTTTCACAGAACGGCCTTTTATTTCACTGCCATAACCGTAACTGGTGCCAACGCGCGCCTTCTCCCACAATCCCTCAACTCCCTCCTCCCACCATGTCGTACTCGCCCATAGTGGGCGGAGCCTAACGTTAACCCTGTGGAGGCGGGTAACACCACCCCCGGGACAAAATGTCCAAACGTCCCTTTAACATTCTTCGACCAGTCCTGATGACCCATTGGTGTCTCAGGTCGGACCTCTGGTCTGCTGTTGTTTTGCGCTCCTTCATCTTGATCTGTTCGCTGCTATCTTCTTCCGGCGGATGCCACAGGTCATCTCGGGGAACCCGAGGCTCTGGAGTGCTAGGTCTCGGGGGAGACTCATGATCCTCCCTTTTGATGTAGTGTTTGAACTGTTGCCAGTTTCTTGTGATGGTCTTGTCCTGTCCTTGGGCCATCACCATTGTTCCTTTTACTGCCGTAATTCTCATGGGGCTTGGGACACAACGGGAATATGTCTTGTGAACCATGGGTTGTTGTACCAACACCTCGTCCCCGATGTGGAAGTC
The DNA here is from genome assembly GCA_002915635.3 of Ambystoma mexicanum. Taxonomy (NCBI): domain Eukaryota; kingdom Metazoa; phylum Chordata; class Amphibia; order Caudata; family Ambystomatidae; genus Ambystoma; species Ambystoma mexicanum. The sequence goes on from CM010929.2 coordinate 1,375,057,749, forward strand.
TTTGGGTGTTGCTTTGCGTCTGGCACCCGTGTCTTGCCTTGCTATTCGTTTATGTTCGACGTCTCGCTGCAGTATTTCTGCGTTGGGGCCTTCCGTTCCCACCGGATTTCGTGGGATGCGAGTGTGTACCTCATAACGTAGCATTAGTTCGGCCGGTGCTTGATTAGTGGCATCATGTGGTGTGTTTCTGTAGTCTCTCAGAAGTCGGCATAAAGCCTGACGTGGGTTGTTGGCTTCAATTCGTGCTCTCTGGATGGTCTTCTTTATGGACGCCATGAAGCGTTTCGCCATCCCGTTAGCCTGGGGGTGTCGGGGTGGGATATTCATGTGTTTGAAACCTAGATGGTCGGCTGGAGCTGCAAACTCATGTCCACAGAACGGGGGCCCGTTGTCTGATTTTAATTACTCTGGGGAATCCCCATTCGCTGAGGACTTCTTCTAGTACTTCTGCGACTTGTGGAAATGCTGTAGTGGCCACTCTCTTTACTATGGGGAACCGTGAGTGTTCATCTATCAGCAGTAGGAGGTACCCGCCGGATTCCGTTGGTCCGTAAAAGTCTATGGCTACTCATTTCCAGGGGTGGTCTGGTATTTGAGTATGTTGCAGGGGGGCCGGAGTTTCGGCTGGCGATGTGCACTGACATGCGTGGCAGTTTTTTACCCATTTGTCTACTGCAGCATCTAGGAATGGAAACCAGACGTGGCACCTTAGTTGTTTCTTTGTGTTTTCCGCTCCTCTGTGTCCTTCATGCGCAGTTCGGACTCCTTCTTTCCTTAGGGCAGCTGGTATTACAATGTGGCAACCCCTGAGTAGGATGTTGTGATTTTTCACCGCTAGTTCACTGTGCACCATCGCCAGTCTCTCGTTTTCTTCTCTGCATACCCCCGGGTGTGCCAACATTGCACGTCGGTGGTCTTTCCACTTGTTGGCTGATGTCAGGCCGATGGCAAGTGGGGTCCGATGCTGATGCTGCGGCGACTGCATCCAGTGAGATCGCTGGAGGTAGGGAGTGCTCGGCGATGTAGTTGACATTTGCGACATCTCCTCTCTGCGTTACTGGTGGCCCTAGCGGATGTCGTGAGAGGTAGTCGGCAGGGTTCAGGTCGCCCCCAGGTCGAGGAATGATATCGTAGTCGTATTCCTGCAGTCGTATGCCCCATCGTTCTATCCGCGGAGGCATCTTGGTGTGAGGTTTACCGTACAGTGACAAGAGCGCCTGATGATCTGTTATCAGGGTGAATCTTTTTCCTATCAGGAAATTGTGGAAATGTTTGCATGCCCAGACAGCGGCGAGACTTTCCTTCTCTGCCTGGGAAGCCACCACATGTCTGGGGTTGACATCTGCTCCACTGGTCTGCGCTAAGATTGCTCCAAGGCCCACGGGGCTGGCATCCACAACCACTTCCGTGTGCCAGGCTGGGTTGAAATAGATGAGGCGGCGTGCTTCGGCGAGGGCTTTCTTGATGTCACTGAAAGCACGTTGGTATCCTGGAGTCCATGCGAAGATCGACTCCTTCTGTAGCAATTTTCTGAGCGGTTCCGTGAGAGATGCATAGTGTGGTATGTATCTGGAACAGTATCCAGCCATCCCTAGGAAAGAACAGACGTCGGCCACTTGTTTCGGTTCCCTGAGGTTGGAGATGGTGTCCACTTTATCGGGGTCAGGCATCATTCCTTCGCTGGAGAAGATGTGTCCAAAGAACTTTAGCTTGACCTTGCTGAACCTGCATTTTTCGATGTTGAGTGTGAGGCCAGCAGCTTGTCTGGCTTCGCATGTGGCCAACAGGGCTACGTCATGTGCTTCCTTTGATGAGCCAAAGATGAGGATGTCGTCGCTGTAGTTCAGCGCTCCTCGTATGGGCCTAACGATTTGTCATACAGTCTCTTGAAAAATCTCAGCGGTGGAAGAGATGCCGAAGTTAAGTCTGCAGTATCTAAATAATCCATCGTAGGTTGCAAACGTTGTGATAGCTATGGAGTCTGGGTGTAATTCCAATTGGTGGTAGCCCTGTCTAAGATCAAGTTTGGAGAACAGGCGTACATTGTTTAATTGTAAGGTCATGTCTTCAATGCACAGGCCCGGATGTCTCTCGCGTTGAATGGCAGTGTTGGCTACCCTCATGTCGACGCATAATCATAGCTTACCTCCCTCTTTGGGCACTATGACCAGTGGAGACACCCACGAGGTTGGTCCTGTTGCTGGTTCAATAATGCTGTCTGCAAGTAGTTGCTCAAGCTCACGTGATACTGCTTCTTGAAGGTGAAAATCAACTCTTCTCGGGTGTTGTGGTATCGGCCTCACGTTGTGGTCAATGTGCAATTTAATTGGGGGACCTTTTAGTTTTCCCAAACCTGAGCATATGCTTGGGTATCTCCGTTCAATGTCCGCTTTTGAAATAAGGTTCTGTGGATGTTCATGAAGTAGTGCTCTGACTTGTTCTTTCGGCTCCTGGTGGACTGTGGTGGATGTAATTGTGTCTCCTGCTCCCACATGGATCTCGATTAACCCTAGGTGAGAAGCGGTGTGATAACTGAGCAGACATCTGCCTTTTGTGAGGGATCTAATCACGTGGATGGTGGTGTCCACTTGGCGTCCATTTAGGAGAAAATGGTGCGTGAAACGTCCAATTGTTTGTAGTGGCGTGGCTGCACCCCATTGGAAAATCCAGGAGTGTGAAGGTTAAAGCACTGGTAGCCGTGGGATTTTCATGTATTCTTGTTCGCCCATTATGTTTACGGTGGCGCCTGAGTCTACCATGAAGTGAAACATGCAGTTCTCCATTTTGATCGGTATTTTCGGGGCTTCCCTGGCCTCCTCATTGTCAAGTATAAGGTTGACATACTCGTCCTGGTGCTGTGGGTCATATTGCATGTAATATGCGGTAGCTGGTGGGTCGTAGTATTGTGTGTCCTCGCCATGATCTTCAGGAGGGTTGTCATATTCATCCGTCAGCTGTTGTTGCCGATCTGCGTATTCATGAATTTGAGCGTGTTCGTACTCTTGATATTCGTCAAGCGCTCTGATATGTCTCCGCTGGTTTTGTTGGTAATATCGTTGAGTCCCGCCTTGTGGAGGTGTTGGGCGAAACGGCGTTCTGACCGAAGCTTGGGAAGGGAATGTGGGGAACGGGATCCCTTCTCTACACACTGATTGAAAGTGACCTTCCCTCCCGCAATTTGAAAACCTCTGTGACAGCGCTGGGCAGGATCCTGAATGCGGGTATGCCATGCCACATCTGTAGCATTGTCTCTGTTGCCGTGGAACTTGTGGTGTTTGTGGCCTGTAGGAATGTGGGCTTCGATCGTATTGGCGAGGTGTCTGGATTGCGGCTATGAGCTCTTTTGAGTCTTGTTTTGGATTGTTGGTGCCGGTCATGGACGCGGCTTGCGCATCGACTCTTTCGAAGATACAGGCAAGTTCACTGACTTCAGGGATGGTGAGTGGTTTTTTTAATAACTGCTTTTTAGTGCAGGGGGTAAACAGCCTTCTATGACTCTGAGGCGAATTGCTTCTTCTAGGGAGAACTCATCAAATTTGCAGTGTGCTCCCTTCACTCGTAGGTGGGTTATGAACTCATCCACTGTTTCTTGAGATTTTTGGACGCATTGGTTGAAAAGGTATCTTTCATAATCGCGATTTGTCTCGATTATGAGTAGCTTGTCTAGGGCGCTGATTAGTTTTGTTAAGTCACTTTGTTCGGCTGCAGGGACTGTCTTGACAATAGTTTTAATTTCCCCCCCCACCAGATTCAAAAAGATGTCCCTTATGTATGAAGAGTCTCCATCACCTGAGCCTCTCACAAAATGGTGGAAGTCTTCCATCCATTCGGCCCATCTTGGCCCTTTGGTGGCTTGTGGCGTCATGGAAAATGGGGGAGGCATCCTTAACTGGATGGACTTGGCTGCACGCTTTGGCTGGGGTGACGCAGGGTTACTCATATTTGCAGTGCAGTTTGCCTTCCGTGGGCCTTCTCCAGCGTGGCTGCTGAAAGCTCTCTCCACACGAAAATGTCTTCAAAAACAACAACAAAAAAATCACCTGGGGCACTGTAGTTGTGGCCGCTTGTGGTGCTGGTTACAGGCGTGCAGGCCTCATTGCTCTTCGCGGGCCTCTGTTGATGGTAGGGCGCATGCTTCCACTCACCAAATTTAATTAGATTTCCTTGGGCTTCCTGGAAGCCTTCACGTGTAGTGTTGTGTCTTTTCCACTCTAATCCCTGATGGAAATCATGGGCAGCTGGGCTTTGGTGTCCCAGGGGGCTGAGGGAAATGCTGGCATGCTGTTTGGCGGCGAGGAGCGGAGGCGGGCTGCTCTCCGTTGCTGCAGGGTGTACAGCGGGCGGCTGTTGCGTGTAGGAGGAAGCGGGGCGGGCTGCTCGTGCACCATTCGCTCGCTCAGCGGGATCGCTGGCGTAAGGAAGGAGGAGACGGAAAACTGGGCGGCCTGCCCGTGTGCGGGAGGGCTTGTCTCGCTCTCGACAGGGCCGCAGTCTTGGAAAGCAGGAGGAGGAGGATTGGGCGGACTACCCAATGCGGCAGAAGGTTTGGCTTTCACGCGTCGGGGCAGACTGCCCGTGAGAAGGAGGAGGAAGAGGACTGGCAGTGAGGGCGTCTTGCGTACTGGGACCGTCCTTGTCGCCAGTGTTGCCCTGGACTCGGGCACAGAAAGGAAGTACGCGATACACGGAGAGTGTTTCACAGAAGGTCCTTTTATTTCACTGCCATAACCGTAACTGGCGCCTTCTCCCACAATCCCTCAACTGCCTCCTCCCACCATGTCATACTCGCCCTTAGTGGGCGGAGCCTAACATTAACCCTGTGGAGGTGGGTAACACTACCCACTTTCTTTCAGAGGGCGGACTCAGCCCCCCATCCCCCAGCGAAAATGAGAAACATTAATGTTCTGTTTGAAATTATGATCAAACCGAAGTCGTCAGGTTTGCAGGCTGGACACTTCACCAGTGCACGATTTAACCTGGTGAAAAGTAACAAAAAACTAAAGGTGAAATGCCCCATTCTGGTACTGCAAGTCCCAGCGAAAACATTTGCATTGGTTCTTAGAGTTTAAAGCATGCACCCCTTTCAACGTTTTCAAAAACACTATTAGAAGAAAGTATCCTGGCTTGGTTTTGTGTGTGTGTTGATTTTATAAAAGGCGAATGCCATTCGTCCTGTGCAGTTTGGGTGGTTATAATGAATTGTGCATATTTGGCCTTGAGAGCCTAATTTCTGGCGACGTAACATCCCATTGCGTTTGCTGATGAGCCCCCGCTTATATTTTTAGGACTTGACTCCTACTCCGCAGGATCCCGGCTAGCCTGCATTGAGCAGGAAGTATTTCTAATGTCTTCCTTGGGGTGATGACCGAGAAGCTCTAAACATTCAAAATGTCGAGTATTGTGCCGGATACCTCTGTGCAAGCCCACACTGGCGTGATGAGCCATGCCTACTTTACTCGGGCCTACCAAGCGTCACACATGGGGCCTGATTAATGGAACATTTCCCTTTGGGATTGCCGATTATAAAACACGACCATGAATCAGGCCCCTAATGTGACACTCACACATGTGTATGCATTTTATAGCCTTCAGGCGAGCCAAGGAACATGTCACACATAGGGGGGGGGGGGGTGGCAGAGCAGATGCAACGAGGGGCCCTGGCGCCAAAAGATGTGTGTCCCCCATTTGCATAAATAGTGACATCAGTGATATTACAGACACTATTATATCATGAGCCTTCAATACGCAAAGGCATCATGGCAAGTTACATTAAACACACGTTGCCATGAGTAAAGCAGCAGATAAGTAAACTGTGATGTTTACTATGCATACATTGTCACTGTTGATATTTACCTATGAGGAAATGTCAGGCGTGAGGGTTATTTTGAAGTACCAGACAGTGTGCGCTGAATCCTTATACAGACTTTGAATTTAGGCAGACACGGCATAGTGAGATGGAAGGATGTGCCCAAGAGCACACACTTTGGTTAAATGGAGAAGGCGGGATTTGAGACCAGTCTGCAATTCAGAGACTTGTGGGCCTTCCCAGATGTAATTGGTAGAAATATTGTTTATAAAAGGTCTTTTTGAAACTTTTCTTTGAAAACCCCATCTGACTGTGGAAGGCATTGCTAAAATATGATGATTCTATATCAAGACCGGAGGCAAAGGATTACGCTTTCTCTCTTTACTTGAAACTCGAGCAGCATATAAAACAAATATAAACCATATTAAAAAGTGACACATTAAAGCGACATTTCCCGGGTGTAACCTTCGTGTGTGTAGTCCTTTTTTGATTTGTCAACAAAACCATGTGTCCTTTTTTTAACCAATCTCATTGTACCGTGCTCCTTACCTTCCTCTACATTCCTCTGTCCTTCCTCTTTCTTTGCTGCTCGTTATAATATGCAATATTAGTATGAGAAGTGATTTTGTTATAAGCGCATAGAAAACTTAGCAAGGCAGCGCAGCGAGCAGAGTGTGGTGGAGAGTATCCGCAGTTAGCAGGGAACGTATATAGGGCCTCATTACTATTAGCGCCATGGTTGCCGCCGGTATTTTACCGATTCCGCCTTGGTGAATGGGGGAATTACCGCCCATTACAAGGTTGGCGGGGCGGGGCGGTAATTCCCATTCACCAAGGCCCTTCCCCATTCCCATTTGAGCCCCCATAGGGCTCAATGGGAATGGGGAAGGAGCAAATAACAGTACCGCTATTAGCGGTACCGTTATTTGCCCTGAAGTCCCTCAGCGGGTCCCTTCCTTAACGTGTGGTCTGTCCACACGTTAAGGACAGGACCCGCTGAGGGACCTCGTAGTATGGCGCTAAGGGATTACCGGCACCGGTGCCCTTACCGGTGCCGGTAATCCCTTAGCGCCATCCGTGTAATGAGGCCCATAGACTTTTAAAAACTTTCGCGACGAGGCTAACAGCTCTGGCGAGTGCAAGGCCTCCCTTCTCTGAAAGGGGGCACTGTGGTCCAGAAGTGATCCTGAGCGGGACCAAGTAAGATTCTGGCGTTCAGTGATCGCAATCCAGACTGTTTGGTGGAGCGAGCACATCCCTCAGCCCAGAGCTCCTGTGCAGCAGCTCACCAGAGAGGAACTTAACACAAGCTCACAAGAGCAATCAGCAGCTTACACCGGAGCACCACCTGGTGGCCAATAAAGAAACCGACGGGGGAAAAGGTTGTGGAGGTATTAAGCACCTAATATCAGGCAATGAGAGCAGCAGCTACTAAAGAGATAGTGCTAAGCACAAGAAAAGCAGGCACAGACCCAAGATGAGCTGATAATATAAAGTAGCCCAGACCCACATACGCTGCAGATTTCAGACGGGTACATGCCCAAGAACCCTACAAAGGCCAAGAAGAACGGAGACCCAACCCCTTCTTTAAGTCGAGAGGAAGGGGTAGAGGAAGAGGCTGGAGAGGCAATAACAGAGGCCAACATACAAACACAGGTGAGACTGGGCGCAGGTGTACACACTCACCCGGTAGTAACAAGTGCCCTAGTGATGTGGGGGAGAACAGCAGAGTTCTTAGAATGGTGTAGAGAGTTATCAGGAGATACATGGGGCGAACAAACAGTGCAGGGTTTCCATGTAGAATTCTGGCAAGAACCAGAACAGAAAGAATACCCGAGGCCTATGAGATTCACAGAAGAAGACGAAGAGTTATTAGGAAGGAGATAGTGGAACAAGAAAAGAAAGGTGCCATTGCTCTAGAGTCCGACTCCTCGAATGGGTTTGTGAGCAATATGTTCTTGGTCAATGGAAAAAAGAAGCAGAGACCAGTGATAAACTTGAGAAGCTTGAATGCAGTCATAGTATACAGGGATTCCATGATGGAGGCTATCCAGCTATTAAGAGACGTGTTGCAGAGGGAAGACTGGTTAGTCAGGATAGACCTCAAAGACGCTTATCTGATGATCCCAATAGCAAAGGAACACCACCGATTCCTGCAGTTTTGGTGGGGAGGCCAGAAGTGGGAATTCACATTCCTCCCATTTGGTCTGGCATCAGCGCCTTGGGCTTTACGAAGTTAATGCGGACAGTAGTGGGCCACCTCAGAGAACTAGGCATCAGACTGATAGTATACTTGGGCGATTTCTGTCTGATGGGACAAGACAGGAGGAGACTGGTAGAACAGTCAGAGAAGGCACTCCAACTATTACAAGAGCTGGGCTTCCTAATAAATTGGGAGAGATCTGCTTTGGAACCAGTACAGACAATAGAGTTCCTAGGGTTCGTGACAGACACGAGAGCAGCCACGGTCAGCCTACTGATAGAAAAAGTGAATGCGATCAAGAAAGACATCAGCTCAATAATGGCGAAAGAAGAGTTATCGCTCAGAGAGCCAGCCAGACTAGCGGGCAGACTAGCATCATCCATTCAGGCAATCTTCCCAGGGTCGCTCCACTACAGAGCTCTTCAACGCCTGAAGATCCAACACCTGAGAAAGGGGTTATCATACGAACAGAGAGTGCCGATCTCCTCGGACGCGAGAACGGAACTATGGTGGTGTTTCAGACACATGGAGGCCTGGAATGAGAGAGCGATATTTGGCTCATCCCTGGACCTCATCATAGAATCAGATGCCAGCCGTTGGAGATGGGGGCCTGTTGTGGAGAGATGACAACAGGAGGCAGGTGATCAGGAAAAGAGCTGGAGCTCCACATCTATTGTCTGGAGCTGATGTCGGAGTTCTTTGCAGTGAGATGCTGGACCCACCACAAGGTGAACTGTTGCATGCCACTAAAGATGGACAACGTCTGTGCAGTACGGTACATAAACAGACTGGGCAGGACAAAGTCCAGGATACTATCGGAGCTGGCAAAGGATTTCTGGCACATGTGCCTAGAAACCAAGATCAGCATTACGGCAGAGTATCTCCCGGGTCTGCAGAACAAAGTGGCAGACTGGAATTCGAGACACCTGAGAGATGCCAGCGATTGGCAACTAGACAGGGCAGTATTTGCGTCCCTAATGGAAATTAGAGGACCATGCAGGACAGATCTGTTCGCATCCAGGCTGAACGCTCAGCTGAAGCGATTATTCAGCTGGAGGCCGGATCCTGCAGCAGAGGCAACAGATGCATTTCTACAAGAGTGGGGACCGAACATGGAATACGCATTTTCCCCATTTCCAATGATTCCAAGAGCAGTAGAACAGGTCAGGAGACAGCAGGCGACAGTACATCTAGTGACACCAGACTAGAGGAGTCAGGTATGGTTCCCGGATCTTCTCCAATTTATCGATCGACAAGCTACTAGTGCTGCCCTAGTTCAGGGAACTGATTTAGAATCCAGTGGGGAGAATCAGCTACTGAACGAGGAAGGAGAATTGAGACTGATTGCGTGGGCAATTTACGGGCCGCCTGGCAAAAGTCAGGACCTTCGGGAGATGCTGAAAGATTCATTGAGGAAGCGTGGGCACCAAGTACCTGAAAGGCCTACAGATTGGCCTGGACAAGGTGGAGTAGCTGGTGTGTGGAACGGCACATACATTCCACTAGAGCAGATGTAACGCAGATAGTGAACTTCCTAGCGGCTTTAGCACAAGGCAAAGCATACAGAACAGAAAACACATGTAGGTCGGCTATATCTGCCGGGCACCCTAAAATAGAGAATATGGTGGTGGGGAACATCCCTTGTATGTAGACTCCTAAGAGGAGTGAGACATTTAAGACCACTGTTGTCCAAATACTCACAGACATGGGACATAAATACAGTCCTGAATATGTTTAATAACTGGCCAGACTATGAACAATTGACAAGAAAAGCAATATCGGCAAAGCTCACTCTACTGCTCTGCTTCATATCTTGCAAAAGAGTCTCAGATGTAAGGGCACTCGAAATAGACAGGAGATCCTTTGGTCCTTCAGAAGTCACGTTTCACATTAACAATAGAATGAAGACAGGTATCAGAACCTTGTCCTACTCAGCTTTCCTGGACCAACCTAAATTATGTCCAGTCCGGTTCCTGAAAAAGTACAAAGAGATGACGAGTACTCTTAGAGCTACAGGAGTAACACAACTGTTTAATGCACTAAGGAAACCATTCAAGGTCATAGCAGGGGCAACCCCAGCCAGATGGGTTAGATGGTGTATACTGCAGGAGGGCATTGACATTGGTACTTAAGGAACGCATCCCATTAGAGGAGCCATGGCGTCTAAGGCATATCGAGCAGGGGCCAGGTTGGAAGACATCCTAAAAGCTGCAGGCTGGTCTAGAGAGTCAACGTTTAAACAATGTTATTTTAGACCAATAGAGAAGATGTCTTTGTTTGTGGTAAGTAGGCTTTGAACAAGCATAATCCGAGCCTCCGGTTGTGACATAGAATACTGATTTAACATACTAACGTTATAGAAGGTCAAGATTCTATTAAAGACACATAGGCAAAGGATTATCCCACCAGGACAATCGTTATATGGAATTTGGGACAGACATGAAATGCATATTTGTTATATAGAATTTGTGACATGTGATGCATATCTAGGAAACCACAAAGCACAGGTTTGAATAATGCCAGCATAATATGCCTACAAGAGACCTGGCTCACTGTTCCTTCCAATCTGCAAAGGATACCTTACACAGATGAATCCCGCAATTGCAGGCAAGGCAGGTAGACCATCAGCTCGTCTCATTACCCTAATTAGACACAACCTTCCCTATGAGGTCATAGAATACACAAACCTAGACAGCTGTGCACAAAACACAATACTCAAAAAACAAATACCACCGGGACTGGAACAAAGCTCAAATGATGTAGGGAATCCCTCTAAATATCTGAGCATTACCAACGTTTATTGGAACCCAAAGAAACACGAAGATGAGCAGATAATAGACACAAACCTCTCCATAATTGACATCAACACACAGAATTACGAAGTTTTAGACCACATCTTATGTGGCGACTTTTCATTTCCATATTTATGACTCGAAAGGAAAAAAGTTAGAAGAACATCGACTTGCACCCTGTGCCAGAAGATGGTCAGCTGAATTAGACAACAGGAATTTCGACCGCCTGGATGCAATAAACAAAGACACAATGACCCCCACTCCATCTTGGTCATGTGGAAATAAGCAATCCATAATAGACTATTTTTATGTCACGAACAGAATCTCAGCAGCCATCAAGGAAGTAGAAAACATATCCAGCAACCTAAGTGACCACTACATCCTGAAGCATTTGTGGGACTCAAGCGGCATTTCTCCAAGGAGAATACACGTCCCTCCAATAACAGTGAACTCCAGAATGAACCGTCTCAAAATCGCCCACCACAAATTAAAAACCTTGACGGAAACACTTAAGAATGCTTATTTAAAAGACAACAGCAAAATAAACTATGGATGGCTGCTGAATCAATTCAAACTGACCTCTGTACCGAAAGACCTTCAACATCCCAGGCATCAGCACAACTACAATGAATCGATTGCTGCAACAAAAAAAAAGAAATGCGAAGAGAAGTTAGAAGAGCAAAACATGAAACAAGTTCAACCAAAAAAATAAAAATACATAGAGCCAAGCAAAAATTCCAAAATTGGTTAAAAAACAGGAAAATGATACAACAACAAGAGAATGCGGAAAACATTATGTCTATTCTCAAAAACAACAACACCCAACGTCTGTGGGACCTGTTAAATTCGAATACTAACCAACAAGAAGCTATGATAGTCGATGTTACTGAGCAAGACTGGACCAGATACTTCACGAGTTATGTAAGGAAAGACCAGCAATCCAAGGAAAAACCTTCACCGCAAAGGAAAACACATGGGAAATTGTATATGAAGTAAAAGACCTCGAAAACGCGATCCAGAACCTAAATGCATCGCGGGTCCCCGGCCCGATGGGCTATCAAATGCAATTCTCAAAAAGGATCCTAAACCATGGGCGGAATTCTGCAGTGCAATTATCGGCCTAATCAACAGCACCAAAAGGATACCCACATCTTGGCAGTTGGCAAAAATAATCCCCATACACAAACAGGTCTCCACTAAAGATCTGACGAACTACCGCCCTTTGGCATTACTAGATCCGCTGGGGAAAGTATTTGCAAACCACCTTCTAACAAGATTAAATGCATGGTCAAAACAGACCTACCACCAAGCAACTCGACAAACAGGATTTGTGCGAAGAATTGGAACAAGCATAAATCTATTAATTTTGAACATATTAAAACACGAAGTGGACTAGTCGAACACCCAAGTGTACGTTGCATACGTAGACCTAAGACTCGCATTCGACACCGTCAACAGGGACCTCCTGTGGAAAAAAATGGAGCTATGGGGATGTCGTAGCGTCATACTAGCACCTATAAAACTCCTATATTCAAACACCAAGATCCAGTTGAGAATGACAGCAGACGGGATCGTAAGCAACAAAATCAGAACATGGCACGAGCTCAAACAAGGTTGCCCGCTGGCTGCTGCCCTATTTAACCTGTTCACATCCGACTATGAGGAAAGCATCAACTCCCCTAATATCAACCCCCCGAAACTCAACACCAAAGCGGTACCATGTCTAATCTATGCTGATGACATCATTCTTCTTGCAAAAACACCACGCGGTCTTCAGATTGCACTAAACAAAACGATCGAATATATGGATCACAACAAACTCAGCATAAACATTAAAAAAAAAAGTCATGACTTTAACATGGAAAGCCCAAGGTAAACTGAAACCCCCGGTGTTCTTCTTTCAAAAACAACGATTGGAACAAGTCACCACATACAAGTACCTGGGAATTTGGATAAATCAATCAACAAGTGAAATTCCTTGGGCACTCCATTTAAAATCAAAAGTCCAATCGCTGGCTAGGCAGGGTTTAATCATCCACCGGAAATTTGGTAAGTTCTCAATCAAGCCTGCCTTAGCTTTTTACAAGCAAAAAGTAACAGCAATCTTGACATACGGGGGCGAAAGCCTGATTAAAATGGATCAATCCATTTGGATCCAACTTGAAGCCATCTACTGGCGGAAAATTCGATCTCTGCCACAATCCATCCCCATGCCACGAATATGTTACGAGCTAGGCCTCCAATCTCTGCAATCGATAATCACGTGGAAAATCCTTGACACATACATGAAACTGAATAACGGAGACAACATCGCAACACTTGATATATTTAGAGCATCGCCATCAGCACCAAACAACTCTGTACTGACAAGATGGAGAGAAGCCGTCGAGCTCATCTGCTCGGATAAAAACATATCACTCGATATGTTGTAAAAAAGGCCTCAACACGCCAAAAAGCATCTGGCTAGACTAGACTGGATTGAGACAGAAAAAAAGAAAGATGAATACAAGCTAAATCTTAAATGTGACGGAGAAGCAAGAGCAATAAATCAACTGCCCCATTATCTCAACCTATTTCCAGACCGCCAAATACGTGACACCTTCCTAAAATTTAGGCTAAACATCTTTCCGACACAACAAATCTTAGGCATATGCAATCTAAATCCCTCAAACAGTACCAACTGCAGATTTTGCAAAGCCACTGAAGAAACCATCAAACATATAATAATGGAGTGTGAAGTGCTGAATCAGAAAAGACTGACATACAGCAAATGATATGAGTCAGCAACCATCCTACTGGACACTGATGCACGATGGAGCCACATTTTAATGGGAAACAACAGAAAAATGGTGTCTACAATTGTCCATTTCCGGAAGGATATCACTGCTGCAAACTATACATAAGTGTTTTAAAGACTATGTTGTTTTTTTTCTACAGATTCTTCTTTTTTTTTCTCTTTCTTTTTCCTTTTCTGTTTCTATTCATATTAACTTTAAATTGTACTAACATGTTGCACAAATGTAAGGTTTAAGAAATAAACCAAATGCATTTTAAATTTAAAAAGAAATTAAAACAAATATTATGAGAATTGTGACAGAAATATAATGCAAATGACATAAGAGGTACTAAAGTTGTGAAGCTTTGCAGGGAAACCACATCTCCATTGGCCTACAGCTCCATATACACACCACAATTCGGCACTGATGGCGGCAGGCCCAGTATTTTGTTGCAAAAGTGATTTTCCAGAAACGTTTTGAATAACCCCACAGCTCCATCCCAAATCTGGCAACTGAGGCTGCTTTACCATTATACAATTTGAGTATCAGGTCAACTGGTCTGGCCCTGAACTTTACCCAAGCCCTTAAGACCACTCCCAACGATTGTTTAAAACGGACCGCCTGTATTGCAATATGGGCAGGAGCACAAAAAGCTAGAAGAGAATCTGACCCTCAGGGAGTCAAAATAATCAACCCTGGGGATGACACTGCTCATACAGTACATGTCCATGAATTTGACCCTTCGCCTCCCCTCCCAGCAGGCCATCCCCGCTGACTTTGTGCTGTTTACCACTAGGTCCAGACCACCCACAAAGCATGCATAGTCAGAGAGGAGGCGCTGCAAGGCTTTGGGAGCACGGCGTCATCTGCCTATATGAGGACCGGGAAAGATTGTCTGCCCAGCTGGGGCACATCAGGAGAAGAATTTAAAAAGGGCTTTATGGAGACCATTCACACATAGACAGAAAAGAAGCAGTGCCTGGACACTACCCAGGCGCACGCCTAATTCCACTGCAAAAGAATCTGTGCTGTGCCAGTTTGCCCCACTCCTAACACTAGCCTTTGTTGAGGTATGCAGTCTAGCCAAAAGGCTTACTAGGCCCGAAGGGCAGTACACGGATCTGAGCACGTCCCACAGCTTGGCGCGATTCACCTAGTCGAAGGCCATGCTCAGATCCATGAAGGCCAAATAAATGGGTTCTTCCTTAATATAAATGGAGTGCACGGCTATCAGTAAAAGATTAAGAGAATGCTCAGCCGTGCCCAGCCCCGGCCGGAATCCCGGCTGCACAGGGGAAAGTTCCCCACTACTTGTTGCCCACTCCTCGAGCTGAGCCAAAACAGCATGGCCCTGAATCATTTAGTTAGCAAAACCACATAAGATACAGGCCCTCATTACGACCCTGGCGGAAATCGCGGTGCAATATGCACCATGGAGCACGGCGGAAAGCTGCCGATAGCGCCATGGGGGTTGGCGGATTTACCGCCCCATTCCGACCTTGGCGGGGCGGTAAATCCCCATTCCCCATTTTACCCTTCCCCATTCCCATTTTTGCCCCATAGGGTATAATGGGAGTGGGGAAGGCGTTAATTACGCCACCGTAAAATACGGTGGCGTAATTAACAACAAGGTCCCGTAGCGCCATGGATTTCTCCGCCCGGAAAAACCAGGCGGAAAACGCTCCATGGCGCTACGGGAACTCGTAGTAGGGCGGACGGGTCCGCCGCGAATACCGCTGGCGTAAACCCACTCCGCCAGGGTCGTAATGAGGCCCACAGTCTTTTTGGAAGGAAAACAGTTGGTTAGGTAAATACTTGTAGAGCTTAAAATTCAAAGGCAGTTTCTTCGCATAGCAAGTCTTTTAAAGTCCAAAACACAACCCTAGCTAAAAGGCAGTTCAGAGAGGCTCAAAGTCTTGTAAAGAAGCAGAACAATGAAAACTCCTGTGGATATTTTCTAGCCTCTAGTCTTAAAGATGCAAGAAGGTCAAACCAACGTTGGTGACCCTGTTAAAGGACTCATTAGAGGGACACAAGAAGCAGCTTGGGTCAAAGGTAAGAGGGGTGTATCCTGGACACCTCTATGTGCGCTCCAAAGCTCTGGAGTGACTTTTCGGACTAAGGTAATCAATATATTTTTCCCCAGAGTACCTTGGGTTTGAAGAAATGTTCATGGCTGGATTCACCTTGATGTGGCAGCGCTGGGCCTGACCTTTGGTGACGAAGGGCAGGACAATGAACGGGATCTCTCAGCAGCAGTCTCAAGGGAGGACCTCTGGCATGGATTTCTTCAGCTCTTCTGGTCAGTCTGTCTGTGGTTTTGCCGCCTTTTCTGCAGCAGCAACAAAGGACTCGATTTTCCCGGACAATCTTCTTCAGTTGTTGGAGTCCTGCACTCTGGTAAGAGGACTTGGATGAGTCGGATTGTGTCTCGGAAAGTTCACCTGGAGCTCAGCAGAGACATGGATGGATTCGGCCTTTCAAAGACTATGCACTTCAATTGGGTTGGAGGTCTCCTGGTTTTCATGGTCTGCAGTTCTGGAGAGGCGCAGCACCTCAGGAGATAGCTCAGATTGGAGTTTGTCTAGGGACTGGTTGTTCCCACCATTCAACGGGAAGGAGTCATCCTCTTCGGAGCTCCTGTTTTCCACAGAAAATGGGGTTAGAACAGCAGTGGTCATTTCACGGTGTTTCAAAGGGACTGAAGGCGTCTCTGGTCCTCTTCTTCGATTACTTCAGTTTCCAGTGTTCGACTTGTCCTTCACCTCAGGAACCTCATCTTTTATTCAGTTTCAGTACAAACTCCTCTGCAATCTCTCTCAGCAGTTTACAGAAAGGGGCGGGTGGCGGTCCAATCAGGATAGCCAGACCCCCAGTGGGAGCTGGGTCTATTCAGGAACTCAGGCAGACAAAGGGCAGTGGATTGAAACACTTCTACCCTACTTCCTACTTGTCAAGACACACAAGAGCTTAGGCGTGGACACCCAAGGGTTCCTGCCAAAGGCAAAACACACACACAGACATCCCCTTGATGCCTCCTGTCCTCCCTCTGGACTCTTTTGCGACCTCTGCGACTCTCTCTCACTCTCTATTCTCCCGTCTGGGCTGACCCATTCTGCAGGGCACACTCTTGATGCTCTGATCTCTTCTGACCTTCCCCTCTCTGTCCCTCTCTCCACTCCTCTCTCCTGGAGTGATCACTTTCTCCTATCCTTCCACCTCATCTTCCCTACCCCACAGGCAAAGCCACCCTCATCACTGCCACCCACCTTCGCGGTCATCCGACCCATGAAGCGCGTCAGTTGAGGCTTTCGCTACCACCTTCTCGTCCCCCTCCCCCTTCGACTGACTCCCACCCTGACACAGCCCTCTCCACTCAGCTATATCTGATACCCTTGATATATTTGCCCCTGTCATGAGAATCCGCCTGAAGCCCAAAGCCAAATGTAACTCCTGGTATGACTTGGATCTCGTCACCCTTAAACGCAAGTGCAGGGTGGCAGAGAGGAAATGGCATGCTTCATGTTCATCCTCTGACAAACTGGCCTGCCGCCTGCTCCAAAGGCAATACCGGCTCTCCGTTCTCACTAAGAAGAGAGCCTTTATCCAAGCCTGCATCTCTGCGGCATCTAACAATTCGGCCAAATTCTTTAAAAACTGCAAGGAGCTGGCCAACCCTGCTGCAGTTTCCACCTCTCCTGTCCCCTCCCAGGCCCTCTGCACGGCACTGGCCTCTTACTTCATTTAAAAAACTCAGGACATCTTGTCCTCACTCTCCTCCTATCACCTCCCCTCCTCTATTCCCTGCTCTCCCTCTGGCCCTTGTGCAGCTACCCTTCCTCCCTCCTTCTCTGCCTTTCCCCTTTTTTCTGCTGACAAGGTTTCGAGACAAGTCCGATCTATGAAAGTCTCGTCAAAACAGGCCCATCCCTGTTCCTCCAAAACTATCAAGGATCACATCGACTCCCTGGCGCCTGCCCTGGCTGGCTTCTGCAATCACTCCTTCACCTCTGGAGTCTTCCCATCCCCCCTCAAGCACTCCCTTGTGCACCCCTTCTTAAGAAACCCTCCTCCGACCCCTCCTGCCCAGCTAACTATCACCCAATCTCTATCACTCTCTTCCTGGGCAAGCTCCTGGAGAAACTGGCCATCTCCCAGCTTAATCTCCATGCTGAATATGTTGGTAGTCTTCATGACCATCAGTCTGGCTTCAGAGCTGCCAGAAGCACGGAAACTGCTTTCCTGAACATCCGTGAGGACCTGCTCTCAAACCTTAACTCTAACACCCCTTGTGTTCTCATTTTGCTCGCCCTCTCTTCTGCCTTTGACACTGTCAACCACACCATCCTGCTCAACCGTCTCCGTGATAACCTGGGCATCACTGGTCAGGCTCTGGCGTGGCTGACCTCCTTCCTCTCCAATCGACCCTCCCAGGACCAACTGGGTTCCTTCCTCTCTGACATCTTTTTCTCTACCTGTGGTGTCCCCCAGGGATCTAACCTCTCTCCCAGGCTGTTCAACCAGTATCTGGCACTTCTCGCCCACCACATCGCCGCTCTCTGTCCCAACTTTCAGTGCTACGCGGATGACACCCCGCTCATTTTCAGGCTACCCTCGGCCTCCTATTCCCCTTCCCTCATCTCTGACTGTCTTTCTGCTATACAGGAATGGTGTGCCACCAACGACCTCTGCCTTAATGCCAGTAAGAGATTCTACTTATCGCCACACCCACTCCCTCCTTCCCTGCAGCGCTCTGGCCAGCCTCTCTTGGCCCGCTTCCTGCCCCCCCCTGCAAGGTAAAAAACCTTGGAGTCATCTTCGATTCCACACTCTCTTTCTCTCCTCACATATCTGACGTCTCTAAGAAGTCACACTACCAGCTACACCTCCTCAGAGGTATCCTTCCTTTCCTCTCCTTCCCCCAGAAGCTCACTGTCTCCAGAGCCCTGGTTCTCTCGAAGCTGGACTACTGTAACAGCCTCTATCTAAATCTTCCTGCCTCTACTCTCCGTCCTTTGCAACTCATCCAGAACAGGACTGTGAGACTTGTCCTTGGCCTCAAGCCCAGGGACCGTATCTCTCCAGGACTGAAATCGCTACACTGGCTCCCAGTGGCTGCGAGGATTAAGTTCAAAACCCTCTGCATTGTCCACAAAGCCTTCTGGGGCCTTGGGCCAAAATACCTTCAACTCTCTCTTCCTAAATATCTTCCTTCTCAAGCTCTTCGCTCATCCACCTCCAACTACCTCAGGGTCAGCCGCTTCTCCAAGCAACGAGCTGGGGGTAGATCTCTCTCCGCAGCAGGGGCCTCCCTCTGGCACAGCCTTCCTGCCTCCCTGAAACTTGAGGAGAACCATCTCCGGTTCCGGAAGCACCTCAAAACCTTCCTCTTTGCCTCCGCTTTCTCTCCCTCTCTCCCCTGCTAAAATCACTGATACTGCCTTGAATCTGCAACTGGGCCACTCACCGATCTCGGTCCTTGGCCCAGCCACTCTTCCCTGCACTGCCTACCTGCACTACGGGACTGTCTCTGTATCCTACAGCCCCTTCTCCCGGCACTTACCTTGCACTTGCCACCAGCTGGCCCTATTATTTATCTTGTATTCTACTAATCATGTACTGCACTTTCCCCTCAGCCCCTTCCCCTTGCACTTTTCCCAGTCCCCCTACCCTTGCACTTGAGTGATCTGAATGACACCTGGCCTAGTAGGATCATTGTCTGTCTCCCCTTGTTCCCCCCCTGCCTCGTCGCGCCTTGAAACACTTGTGTATAGGCGCGTTACAAATGCCATATCATATCATATCATATCAATGGTAGAAGAAGTGCAAACAAATAACAACCACGCTAGAAATGGTGAAAAAAGAAAGGAGCCACCAAGTCCACTGCCACCAGCCATAACTAGAGGGTTGTATCTGTGACTAAAAAGTAATAGTGGCAGAGAGAAGGGGGATACTTGGTCAGGTGGTGTGTGCCAATTGCTCAGAATATAAAGTTTTAGGAGAGATACAATGTATCCCTCTACCCTGAAGAACAGTAGAAAGTAAGGAAAAGGAAAGAATCTCAAAGGAGAACCCGAAGGGTTCCAGGCAACACTGACCATAAGTAGCTGTGTGCTGCTACAGTTAAACGCATACGCTTCAAAAGAGATATGGAGAAAAGTAGACTCCATAGTACAGGTAAAACACGGAGAACAGAGTTCCAAAAGAGAGAGATAAGAATGAATGAGTGCAAAAAGGCTTCACATATTCAAGATATAAGGAAAAAGGTCCAGAATTCCAGCAAAATGTGCTGGGGGTCTTACTAGGCGAGGGGATGAAGCATAACATGGATACATCTCCCTAACGCTCGCCCCCCCAGACTAGGGCCAGGAGGATCTAATCCACTCCTGGCTGAATCTCTTGGGATCGAGTCGGTCATACTTTATGGAGAAGCCATCAGCATTCATATTGTGGGTACCTGACCTGTGCTCAATAGTGAAGTCAAATATTTGGAGGCTTACGGACCACCTGAGCAATTTGGGTTTTCCTCCTTTCATCTGCATCAACCACCTTAGTGGTCAGTTTGGATCCTGAACGTAGTTCCATAGAGGTAAGGTCTGAACTTCTTCAAGGCCCATACAATAGAAAAACATTCACATTCAATTGTGGCCCACCTGGTTTCCTTATCTTTTAGTTTCCTACTAATAAAGCAGGTGGGGTGCTCCCTGCCATAGCTATCAAACTGACTCAAGATTGCGAGAGACAATTGGAATATCTTAAAGAAAGATTGAAAGAAAGAGGTTACCCCGAATCAGATTTGCAAGCAGCAACTGTCAAGACAGGAACAATGACCAGAGAAGAATTGCTCACACAAAGAAAAGAAAAGACTAAACCTGAACTTGTTTTCGTTACTACATATGCTATACAAAGTAACAAAATAAAAGACATCATTCGGAGCAGGTGGAATGTCTTGACGAGTGACTCCCGAATTAAGGATCTGTTCCCACAACCACCAATTTTTGCTTACAAGAGAAGCAACAACTTACGGAATATGTTGGTGAACACAAGAGGTAAAGACTCGACCAGAAAAACGGATAAACATCCTGGTACTTATCCTTGCATGAGTTGCAATAATTGTAACAATGTGATGAAGGGAAACACAATAATGCATCCTAAAACTGGCGCAAAAATTAAGTTGAGGTTCCATGCTACCTGTTTGTCAGAGAACGTTGTCTATGCTATTAGATGCCCTTGTGGCATCTATTATGTAGGAGAAACAGCACGGAAAATAAGGATAAGAATAAATGAACATAAATCGTGCATCCGCAATAACAACATGACTTCGGCTGTGGCCAGACATTTTAAAGCAAAAGGACATTCTCTCGCACAATTGAGATATGCAGTATTGGAGGTGTTACCACGAAAAAATATAACAGAGATATGAAGAAATGGAGGGCACAGCAAGAAGCTTTTTGGATTGATAAATTGGACGCTCTTGCTCCTGATGGAATTAACGAGGAGTTTGATTTGAGTTGCTTTCTATGAGAATGTTTTCATTTTGAGATGCTATAAATGTGTTAGAATTCTTTGAAAGTCCAGGCTAGCATATATATCCTACTCTCGCATTTTCATTCTTGATCTTATCACTTTTTTTCTTTTTATTTTTCTTTTCTTTATTGTATTACATGCACGTGACAAGCGAGTAGTCATTTTTCTTCTTCTTTTTCTTTTCTTCCTTTTTTCCGCTTTTATATATTGAAGACTCATCACTATATCAGTTTGGTCAAGTATAGTTTTTATTTTATGTAAGGAGATTTTTCCTGAATTTTGTAAGCTATATTTCAGAATCAGAACGCATTGATTTATGTGTTAATCCTAAATTAGATGATTTAGGTAGTGTTACGATGCACATTTGAATTTTCACTAATATTTACTCTAGATAGGTAGCGAACACACCACTCTAATATGGCCGCCATATTCGGTTGACTTAGCAAAGGTACTATTACCATGGGACCCATGGTACCTTTAAACAACATTAGATATTCAGTGAAACGCGCGTTCTGAGTTTGATTTGAGTTGCTTTCTATGTGAATGTTTTCGTTTTTGAGATGCTATAATTATGTGTTAGAATTCATTGAAAGTCCAGGCTAATATATATATCCTATTCTCGCATTTTCAATTTTTGATCTTACCACTTTTTTTCTTTATTGTACTACATGCACGTGACAAGCGAATAGTCATTTTTCTTCTTGTTTTCCTTTTCTTTCCTTTTTTCTGCATTTGTATATTGAAGACTCATTACTATATCAGCTTGGTCAAGTATAGTTTTAATTTTATTTTATTTTATTTTATGTAAGGAGATTTTTCCTAAATTTTATAAGCTATATTTCAGAATCAGAACGCATAGATTTAAGTGTTAATTCTAAATTAGATGATTTAGGTAGTGTTATGATGCACATTCGAATTTCCACTAACATTCACTCTAGATAGGTAGCGAACATACCACTCTAACATGGCCGCCATATTTGGTTGACTTAGCAAAGGTATTATCACCATGGGGTTCCCATGGTAACCTTTAAACAACACTAGATATTTAGTGAGACGCGCGTTTCTGCGGTTTCACCGTGTATTGAGACGAGTTTGTATACAGCACTAGGTAAGCTTGTGCCTACAGCCGTAAGGATGATAACTAGAGTAGACCTAGAGTACCACCTAATGGATACATATATTTACAGATTGTTGTTCGAGAATTGTTCGTGTCAGAGGAAATACTGCGATCTCTGCTAGCGAATGCGCAGCCATTTTTGGAGGCTTCATTTTGTTACAGGGAGACCAGGTCAGTGTAAATATCAGTTCCCTAGCATTATGTCTAAGTGATGTGACTCTGGGTAATGACTAAATGACATTTCTGTTTTCTCTCCATTGGTATGGTTATACGCTTAATTTCTCAACATTCCAATTTTCCGTACGTATATTTAATATTTTATCTGGTTTGTGCACTGATGGGCATGAAATGGTGGCACTTTTTATTGGTGATGCATATTTACGTTTCTTTTATACGTGGGATTAATGCTCTGGAAATGTGGTATTTATTGACTGCTATGTTTTGCACATTCGTGCATACTTGCCAACCGTGACTATGGACTTGATATTGCTTGTTTGATAATTCCTTTTGGTGTTTTCGTGACTTTAACTTGTGTGACTTATGATTATATACAGGCCCTGATGAAGGATCTAGTCCGAAATGCATTGGCCTATCCCAGAAAGCATTTGCATTAAGAAGAAATATTAATTGATGACATTTGTTTGTTTTTTTGTTCGAATAAACAGTATATATATAATATAAGCATTTTGCATCAGATTGTGAGTACTAGTGAGATGGTTTTTTGACTCACTGAAAATAAGCCACTTTGCAGTGGACATAGGAGTGCAGCCCGCACCGCTGGCCTCACGGCCAAGGTCTTTGAACATTGTCAAGACTGCTCCTATACCAGTGTTGGAAGCATCAGTCTGGACTAAGAAGGCCTGATTGTAAGCTGGAGCTCTCGGCACTGGAGCTTTACAGAGGGCATCTTTCAGCCCCAAGAAGGAGATTTCACTGTCCTCGTTTCACTTGGCTTTTTTAGGGTAATTGACTTGGGAGAGGATACTGTATTCATAGTCCCATAGTTCTCAATGAAGTTCCTGTAGTAACCATTAAGTCCTAAGAAGGCTCGAGTTTGAGTAGTTGGAGTGGACCAGTCTTGTACAGCCTGTACTTTGCTGGCTAATGGCTTGAGCTCCCCTCCTCCTACCTCATGACCAAGGTAGACCATTTTACTCTGACCAACGTGGCACTTACTTGCTTTGATGTTCAGATTGGCCTGCTGAAGGGCCTACAACACATGCCCCAGGTGATTGAGATGTTCTTCACAGGCAGGGCTGAACATTGCTATGTCATCCAAATATGCCATGTAGAAGTTCTCTAACCAATTCAGAACATGATTAACCATTCTCTGAAATGTGACAGGTGCATTCTTTAATCCAAAGGCCATGACCTTACACTGGTACATGCCTACTGGGGTGGAGACTGCTGTCCTCTCCTTGGTATGGTCAGTCATGGCAATCTGCCAAAAACCACTTGTCAGGTCAAAAGTGCTGAGGAACGTTTTTGAGCACAGCTTGTCCACCAGTTCATCTGTCCTTGGCAGGGGATGGGCATCCGTGTTTGTCACTGAATTCAAGACTCTATAGTCCACACAGAATCGAAGTGATTTAGTTGTAGATTTTGGCACTAACACAACGTGGCTAGCCCATGGACTTGCCGAATGTTCAATCACTCCAAGGTCAAGAACCTTGTTGCCCTCTTCTTTTATGTGATTCCTCACATTATTTGACATCTGTAGCCCCTGCTTTTAACAGGTACACTATCACCAGTGTCATGCTGGCCCCAAGGGGTCAAGCCTGGTTTAAGTGAGAATAGAGGGTCAAAGTGAGTCAACAAAGCTCTGCACTCCTCCTGTTGCTGCATTGTCAGATTAGTAGAGAGTTTTACCCCTCCTACTGACCCATCTGAAGGATGTCCCCTCAGAAGATCTTGGAGAAGGTCACTCTCCTCTTCTTCTTGATCAGACAAGCTCCTGTCTCTGGTCTGGAAACATAAGCCTTCAGCAGGTTGGTATGAATGACCACAGGCGCCTCCTTGGGGTTGCCCAATTATGCCAAATAGGTTTTTTTTATAACTTTGAAGGGCCCTGTCCATTTGTCCTGTAAAACCCTCTGTATTACTAGAACCATGATGAGAAGATGTTGGTCTGGAGTAAACACCATCATGCTAGCCTTCTGGTCATGCCATTGCTTGACCAGAGACTGGCCAGTGAAGGTGAGCGTCCCCAGATAGCATGACCCTCCACGCAATGAGAGGCAATAATGGATTCTCCCACGAATGGGAATAAGGCTAGGACCAAGTGCGGGTGAGCTCAAGGGAAGCTTTATCTAAGTCAAATAGGGCATGCAAAGAACTCTGCAAACTCCGAGAGCGCTCTGTCTGACAATCACAAAGACAGGCGTTTATATTTACAAAAAGTGTCATAGGCACCTACACACTATAGGGGGCACATGTACATGGGGATTGGGTGGCGTCGACTAACTATATGTGCAGCTGTGATGCGTCGCTCCGTGGTTGGTGGACACCGCCGGGTGCCAACGTGGGGTGGGCAGGTCAGCTGGGCTCATTCGGGAGGCGCTGTCCGGTCAGGCGTGATCAGTGTCATTGATGGACGTCTTCCTTGGCTTTCTGCCCTAAGGGCCATGCACACCCCATTCATTCAATGCTGCAATGTCAGTTGCCCTGTAAATCCTACAATAGGTTATTCTACAGGTTAACACAACACAGGAGGAATGTGCATTAGGTGGGGTACTGTGGCGATACATCAGTACAGGGTTGCGGATATCCTGTTGACTAGGTATCATAGGCCATGGGGTCGGGTCTCAGGGCACGGGGTAAGCTGTCCGAGCTTTGGGTCTCGTTAGAAGTCATGACAGATGCTTTTACACAATGTTAGTGCAATATTATGTGTCTTCTTTTGGCACCTCTGGCCTCTGGTTATGGCCGGATTTTGCTGCTGGGCTGTAAATAATTCAGGTGGCTGTTTGTGGCCCTGTGAGCTGCGGGGAATCATGAATGCCTGAAACGGCTCCAGCCGAATTGGGGGAGGTGAGGCGGTGTCGCTCGGGCCTTTGCTTTCTCTGGCAGGCTTCAATGGGAAGGGAGGGGAGGTGGCCTTGGATATGCCCACAATGATAGTTTTCTCGCGAGCTGCAAATTGTATTGAAAACGAAGGGATTCACATAATGTAAAATGGCTAAAGAGTTACACGTCCACAGTCTTTACATCAGTGCACAGTCATTTCAGAACACGTTAACTACATCAACAGTTCTATTAGTCTCTACAGGGTAAGTATTTGTAAAATTAACAGCGCTAACATCATATTGTCAAGACGATACGTGAGGTAGCATTAGGGTTGGTGGAGCACGCAGGAGCAACAGACGAATACGGTTGACGGCAGTAATACACGTTAAATTTGTTCATTCACATTTGATGGTATTCTATGTATCTCATTACAAGAGTTCACAATACTGTCGCGCTTGTGTCCCTTTGCACTCTAGCAGCATCAGGGCAGTCATGGCATAAGGACTTGGTATCACTCTTTTTACATTACCCCTGGAGAAGCACATGGTAGGAGGCCAGGGGCCCTGAGTGTGTGCACATACTGGGGGGGGGGGTTTGCAGAAGGGTTATCATTGTAATGCAAAGTATGTATATAGGTATATATATATATATATATATATATATATATATATATATATATATATATATATATATATATATATATATATATGAGCCATTTCTTGGTGTGGGATTAAGGCTTTTGTTTCATCGAGGACGGTTTGCAGTTATTTTCCAAGCCAGCCACGCTGCCCGGGTCACGCTGAGGATAATGATGCACTGTGGAAGGTGAAAGATACAGTGTTTGCTCTAACACTAGCTCATGTCCGACTGCTTGTGGGAACGGGCTTTCAACAGATCTGCCAGGGAGCAAGGGCAACAGGGTAGGCGAGGATTCTCTGGAGGTGGGGGCCGTGCTGCAGCGCACATGGAGTCTTGTCTTAAGATGGCGTTCTGGTTTTCAAAATGGTTCCCTGGGCCTAGCCTAATACAGTACGTTAGGTCAATGTGTCGGCCAGTGGTCCACCCACCACCTGGGCCCTGGTGGCAGGGGGGCCCCTGACGAGTCATGGACATCACAAGGAGGGGACTGCAGGGGAGGGGGGTCTCTTTGACCTGTCCTCCCATACATTTCCCCCCTTTCATTACTTAAGTAACGAATACCGTAACTCCCCCAACCGCTCACATTCTTTTTCAGCAGCCACAGCCTCATCCCATGCCGGGGTGCCCTTTATGGGCATCCAAGCCTTGCACACCCCCCTCAGGCTTTCCCCCCTTCTAGCATATTTGTCTGGGGTACAAGTTAGATATATACAATCCCTAGTTCCCTCCAAGTCTACCCACACCTCCTCATACCATTCCAGTTCCCGGGGCTCTCTAATTGTTGTGTGCCATAATCTATCTACTATATCCCCATTGCGTTATATCGGCACTATCTGGTATTTAGGCCCCGGCTCTTCACCTGTTTGCACTTGAGCTTCCTGCATAGCTTGCACTGTTGTGCCTCGAGCATTGCCCATTGTCACCATCATCAATGTACCATTTGGAACCGCGCCTGGACAGCATCGAACCCCCATCTGGCACACACAAAAAATCAGAAGTAAAAACACTACTGTGGGCATTAGTAGTTCAACAGTCATTCCCAGCCATGATGGGACCCAGGAGAAGAGGTTGTCGAACCACGTGCTTGCTTCTGCCCCACCTTCCGTTTTCATTCTTTCTCCTAGGTTGTGCACTGCTGCGATCACGTGGGACAATGTACCCTTATCTGCGTCTTCAGAAGGTACGAAAGTGCAACATGCACTTCCAATTTTTCGGCAAACACCTCCGTCCATTGCTGTTAATAGGTCTAAGACATACCTATTTTGCATTGTCATTTGTCGCAGGGCTCTCAGCTCTATCTTGATCACGTTGAAACCTTTTTCAGTGTTGTTTGCTAACTGGATCAGCTCCCAGCGGGTTATTTGGAGCCACTTAGCATTCGCCCATGCCTGGATGCTCGGAATGAGTGAGGCAAAGAAAGTCTCTGCAGAGCTAAACAGTCGATATCTGTCTGGGATCTGTGTCAATAGCTCTGAAGATGCTTTGGATATGTAGTTTGATGATCGTCTGTTTCAGGACAGCATTTCCTCCTTGTTGCCAGAGGACAAAACATACATCTGCGGTTCTTCTGTTGGTTGGGCCTTGTTTTTGCGGGGGGTGTCTTGCCCTTTCCTGCCCCCACCGATGTTGCTCTCTGGTATCATCATTAGTGCTGACTGTAGTGTGGCCAATGAGCAACTGCCGCTCCATGATTGTGGGAGATGCAAGTATGCCTGGCGGCCACACACCCAGTAGGTGTCCATGAGCGCTGCTGTCCCCTTCCTCATGTCTGGGATGGAGAGAGTCCTGTTGCAGTCTTTGTTTATTCCCATTGCGGTCTTTCCTTCCCCTGGAAGCATATGTCATATGTTATTTCTTTCGGCAGTTTGAACGGTTTTTCAATGGCAGTCACCCAGGTCAGCTTTGCGATATGCTCCTTCCAGATTGGTGTACACGTTTTTTCGATCCACTGCATTTTTTCAGGTGACACTCCCCGCAGCGCCTCTGCTTTGCATGTAACTTCTTCGTCTTTCCATCTGTTGTCTGTGAATAATGTCCCCTTTATTACAAAAAATGGTTCTTTCAGGCATATTACTCCTTCCACTTTCGGGTAGCATGTTTTCTCGTTCTGCAGCATGCTTAAAGTTATTTTGTGTGCCAGAAAGGTGTTCTTAATTCTGCACAGCGTAAGATGAAGGAGACATTGGGCATTTATCAGAGGCAATTCTTTTGGTAGCAACACCTTGGGTGTTCCTGAGGAATGGGGGATAAGGGAGCAGACATGGCAGCTCTCATTTGTTGTTTGTTTGGCAGTTGCGCTCATGTCTGCATACCATTTATTAGTCTGGTGAGGGTGTCTTGGGTCTTCCATTTGATCTAAACCCAGGCCATAATATGACTATGGTATTGTAAAGCCACGATATGATAGAAGGATTGCGGTCATTTAGACTGAGGGCATTGTAGTTAGAGACATTTGGCAGGGGAGTTATGCTAACATTCATTTCAACACTGCTTTTCTTGGAATGGTTGGTTGTTTTGGGCGGTTTCGTGTTATACCCCCACACAAGCTGGTATCCGTTCCATACCAAAAAATCACCTTCTCTTGCCTTTTCAGTTGTTATATTTTCAATTGCAATATTACTTCTGTTCCCCCCTCCCCCCTCCCCCCTCCTTCATCTCGACAGAGATGAATGCTATGAACCAATATGTGCTTATGCCAAACAGTATCACAAAAAATAATACGATACACACAGACAGTCCACATTCATACGAATATCTACAACTTTCTACTATAGCATTTCTATATCTCGATATTCTATTGCTCTCCTTTGCGGGCTGCCCGTTCGTTGCCATGGTTGTTCCTATTCAAAACATAAAAGTGCATTAAGTATATAAATGTAAACATTTACTTTTTGTACTGTAGCCACCATACAATTATAGTGTGAAATAGACGGAGAGAGAGAGGGGATGGGTGCAGAGAGAACGAGAGAGAGAGAGAGAAACATATTCTCATTCATATTCGATCACTTTTTCCATTTTTCATTTCAACCATTAATGTTATTCATTTATTTCTTTCTCGTACCTGTAAATCAATTTCTTTTTAGCATATTAATATATCTGATACACTTCTTTTTAGCTGCACCTTTTTCATTCAATGTTTCATTTGTTATCGTTTGCTGTTGTCTGTGCCTCCTCATTCACTTCCTCCTGAACATTATTGTAGGCCCTCCGTACATCTGTTAAATGTATCCAGTACCTCAGCCCTTTAACTTTGACTGCTGTCGGAGTACAAAAAACTATCTCGTATGGGCCATGGAATCTTGGGGCACTCCATCTGCGCACAAAGCTTCTAACATAAATAAAATCCCCTGGCATTAGTTGTCCTTGCGGGCTCTGTTCCACAAATGATACAGTTTGGTTTCCGTCTTCTCTTGTAAATGGCGGTGACAGTTGTCTTGCGATTGCACGCGCTGCTCCAGTCCATTTTTTCAGATAATCAGTAAACTCATCTCCTAATATTGTGGCGCTTCTATGTGCATCTGAGTGTCTACGCAGTGGAGAATGTGCTGTGTGCATTCTTCTCCCGTCACAATCTCGTAAGGGGACAAGTGGTGGTCTTTACTTGGCTGGTTTCTCAACTCGAATAGTGCTAGGGGTAAGCAATACACCCAGTTCTCTTTGAGTGAGAAGCATAGTTTGGACAATCTTCTTTTTAATAGGCCGTTGATCTTCTCTACAACGCTATTGCTTTGAGGGTGATAAATCGAGCAAAGCGTGTGTTTGATCCCCAATAATGCAGTAACTTCCTTGAACAGTTAATTCACAAAATGAGTGCCATTGTCCGAGCGAATCACGTCGCAAATTCCCCAGCGCGGGAATACTTCTCTCACTAGGAACTTTGCGGCGCACTTAGCATCAGGACGTGCACATGGACCAGCCTCAACCCACCTCGAGAATGGGCATACAGCTACTATCATGTAGCATGCCCCATTATACCTTTCCCCCATGTCTGCGTAATCAATATGTAGTTCCCAGAAGGGCCCTATTGGTTTTGGAATTGTCCCTCTGAGTGTCCGTAATGTCATCCCAGAATTGTATATTTGACACGTTGTGCATTCCATTGCTAGTCTTGATATATGTTCCTGGAGCCCTGGCCCAAACCAATCTTCCTGTATCTCTGCTGCTATGTGTTGTTTGGCATTGTGTGCTGGGAAGTGTAATTGCTGGAACGTTATCTCCATCAATTTAATGGGCATCACCACTTTACCTGTGTTGTTCTGGCGCCATAGTAAATCTGTTGCCGATTGGCTGCAACCTCTTTTTTCCCACAATGCTTTTTCTTCATTACTTGCTCCTTCCTGTAACTCTAATATTTGTGATATGGGCATGGCATTGTACCCTTCTGGTAGTTCCTCACACGCTTGTTGTTGCAATATGTACTCACCTGCAGTTTCCTTTTGGAAATATGACGCCTCCTTGGCGGCAGCTGCTGCGTTTCCCAAAGATACAATATCTGTATTGGACGTATGTGCTTGGCACTTGACGATTGCCACCATTGTAGGTTCTTTAAGTGGCTCAATTAATTCCTGTAGCAACTCGGCATGTTGCACTGGGGTCCCATATGCCCTGCGAAACCCTCTCTGTCCCCATCGAGCCAGACCACCGTGTACCGTTGTAGTCATGTATGCTGAATCTGTGTATATTGTGACTGTGCATCCCTTGGCTGCACGTAATGCTTCAATTAGGGCAACAAGTTATGCTGCTTGTGCGGAAAAGTGTGATGGTAGGCAATATTGCACTAACACTTCGTACTCAACTTCCTCTAGTCTCACTACCGCCATCCCTACATGTTTCTCACCTGTATCCATGTCAATTGATGCTGATCTATCTACAAAGTACACTTCTCCTTCCCTTAGGGCATTTTCACTTACCACCGGGCCCTCACCCTCTTCTCCTGTGTATGTTGCACAATCGTGCTTTTGCATGTCTTCTACTGTACATGGCTCGGTGATGAATGTCGCTGGATTTACTGTTCTGCACCTCACTATGTGGATGTTAGCACGGGATAATATTATCTCGTACGCTGTTGCACGCTGTGATGTTAGTTTACTTTTAGATCTTTCCAGTATCGCGAAAAGGGAGTGTTCCACATATAATGTAACAGAGCATCCCATTACTATGGTGGCACTTTTCTCAATGGCAACGCGGCGGCACCGAGAGAGTGTTCACACGCAAAGTTTCCTTGCATAACTGCGTCTAGTGTGCCACTGTAGTAAGCCAATGGCTTGTGTCCCATGGATGTCTTTTGTGTCAGAACAGCTGTCATTAGTGTTCCCTTGCAGTGAGAAAACAGGTAAAATTTGCGCTCATATCCGGGTTGGCAAGTACTGGAGCGCTTGAAATTAGCTCTTTTAGTGACGCAAATGAGTCACTCATCTCTTTTGACCATTTTATTTCTTTATTCTCCCGATGAGCCTCTTTGAGTGCTTGTAGTAAGGGTCTTGTGTATTCTGTGTAGTCAAGTATCCATGCCCTGCAATAATTGCACATTCCTAAAAACTTCTGCATTTCTTTTACTGTTTTTGGCTCTTTTACTGCTGTGATCGCTTCTACTCTGTCAGGTATTATCTTCTTGCCATCCTTTGATATCAGCTGTCCCAGGTATAATACTTCTGGTTGGCAGTATTGTAGTTTTCCTCTGTCCACTTTGTACCCCTTATGGGCTAGCAGTGTTAGGAGTGTAACTGGGTCTTTCCTGCACTCTTCTTAATTCTCTGCGCATATGCACAAGTCATCTACGTACTGAATGATTGTACTCTCAGCTGTCAAATTTCCCAAGTCTTCGTGGTGGATACGATTGAATATACTGGGGCTCTCACAGTAACCCTGTGGTAACCTGCAATGTTCATATCTCTTCCCCCTAGTGTAAATGCTGTCAAGTATCTGCTCTCTTCTGCCAGGGGAATGGAGAATAATGCATTTTTCAAATCAGCTACTGTGAAATGTGATGTGTTTTTTTGGGATACTACAAAGTATCAATGCAGGGTTCGGGACTAAAGGAAACTCTTTTTGTATGATGTCATTTAGTGGGCGTAGGTCCTGGATCATCCTCCATGCCCCTCCCTTTGTTTTTTTGATCGGGTAAATGCAAGTATTACATGGGGAATTTGAGGGTACTATTATTCCCTGGGCCAATAAGGCACTTATCGTTTCTTTTATCCCTTCCTCAGCTTCACGGGACAATGGGTACTGTTTTACTCGGGGCAGGATTGCTCCTGGTTTTAGTTTTACCGTTACTGGGGTAACTCCGTGCAACAACCCTACATCATGGGGGCCTGTAGTGCACAAGTTGCTTGGCACTAATTTCATGTCATCATCAAAAAAGGAAGGTGGTGCTCCCACCACAGCCATTAACTGTACAGGCACTTGTCTCATTTGTATCAAGATATCTCATGGTATGGCTATTTCCATTATTATTTCTCCGTCACTTTCTGAGTCAGAAAAGAGATCCTCATCTGATAGATCACGTAAGGCTATGTCAGCATTGATGCACAGCACAGTGCGCCATTCACACCCATCTATGTCCATACCAATTACTGCAATTCTCTTGGCTGATATCTGTACTGCATGTAAATCTAAAGATATCACGGACCCTGGTGTAATGTCTGTGCGTACTATTGGGCGGAAGACGAATTCTGTTGGTACCCTCCATTCTAACCTTTTAAGCTCAGGTACTACTCGGGCTAGAGTTTTCAACCCTTCAATGAACACACTTTTGTCTACTGGCATGCCACGTATCTCTGGTGCTGTTGCTCGCGCATGTACTACTAGCATTACATGCAGCGGGCATATTCCTGGGGTGGAGCAAACTATCCCTCTTTCTGTGAAGGATATAGTCATATTGAGCTTACTGAGAAGGTCCCTTCCGAGCAAGTTTATTGGGTAATGTTCGTAATACAGTAGGGGCGTCCTGACTGTCTTACCCCCCACTGTCACATCCAACTCTTCTGTGTAAGGAACTTTGATGACAGCCCCAGAGAACCCCTGCGTCTCCAACCTACGGTTAGAAAGCGGAAACCGACCCTCACGTATGCATGATTTTTCAGCTCCCGAATCTACCATAAATATGAACTCCTTGTCTCCTATCTGTGCTCCCACCAATGGTTCCTCCGCTGCCTTGTAGGTGGTAGATAGGATGGGACACGCAAGTGTTTCCTGTGGGCTGTCCTATGCTGGCTGCCTCATTGCGCCCCCTTGACTAAAAACATTGCCTGACACAACCGCTACACCGCTATAGGGGGCTGGGGCAGGTGCCCCATTCGCAACTGTGGCGAAAGGGTTTCCTGGTGTGTAGTGCATAGGTTCGTCGTTCTGTGGGTGACCCTGTGTTCTGCTGTGTTGAATGTGTCTTTGGTCTACATACCCTTGCTCCTGTTGCCTCTGTTGTATTCCCATTGGGAGGCCATATGGGCTCCCTGGGTGGGTGTTACTGTATTGCTCCATATCCTAAAATCCGTTGTTTGGTCTGTTCCTACATTCTCGTGAGAAGTGCCCCCACCTCCCGCAATTCCAGCAGCTCCCTTGTGCACCTCTGGGGCCTTGCCCCCCTGTGATGAAGTGAGAGGACAGGAGAGAGATCTGACACTAGGGAACTCCGGGCTGACCCAGCATCACAGCAATCCTAGAGCATTAGGCTGATGTCATAAAGGGGGTGGGCACTTGAGTGACAGCAAGGTTAAGCCAATGAATGAGAGGTGAAAAAGAAGGGTCAGTTTCTCTAAGACTGACGGTTGGAATATATTTATGTGGTTGTTTTTTCAGGAGCTGACGGCGGAAGATGGACCAACATACGAGTGGGCCTATTGAAAGAAAACTATGATTAGAGACTTGCTACAAAGTTGTTGCACCTGTTGTGCCTGAAGGCTTCTTGGCACCTGTTGTGCCCGTACGTTTTTGCACCTGTTGTGCTGGATGAAATGAGAAGCAGCCCGGCTGGGAGCGGGAAGCCGTTAGATGGAAGAAAAATCCATTACGCATCCGATGAGGTACGAGCAGGCGAGAAAGCAGCTTGTACAGTGTCGGGAGAAGAAAGTGAGCAGCCGCTCCTCCTTCTAGCCCCCGCCGACCTGTGGGTGGAGTTCTCCATCGGGAGTTCAAAGAAGAGGCACGAAGAGAGAAGGCTGTCATACGCGTCGTTACGCGTCATGGGACAGCTGTGAGAGGCTAACCGAAAAGTGATTGGCTGAGCAGGCGGGGCTGGAGAAAGAGCCCACCGAAGGACGCTGCGTTAGAAGGAGAGGAGGATCAAACTGAAAGAATCGCCCAGCTGACACCGGACTTCTAGCAGACCTGCAGCATTGGAGTGCAAGTGAGTGAGTAACGTATCGAAGGGGTGGAACCACGCTAGCCTGTCGTTGGGGAGAGACTCCGTTTATACATGAGAGGGAACCGGCACTTATAGTTAAAACATCACGCCAGAGAGAATGAGTTTGAAAGGCGTTGAAAAGTGAAAAAAAAGAGGAGCATCCTTTGTTTTTTGAACTTTCTTATCACACAGATAAGTCAAGCCTTAAAGAAGAGGTAGTTCTTGAGAAAAGAAGAGGGGTTTTCAACCAAGGGTCAAGTATTAAGCCAAACCAATACTTGAAGAGACTTCAAATCTCCAAATGTACTTTTTCCTCGCCATCTGATTAAAGGAAACTGTTTAATCAATTTGAACTTTCATAGAGTTTCAAATAAAAAAATATGTTCAACTCTGAAAACTGTCTTACTGGTGTTTTATCCCACCTGGAAGAGTTCATATCATTTGGTGGCAGCGGTGGGATGAACTAGAACACCATGGAGGAGCTAATAAAGTCACTTGCCGAAGGCCAACAGCTACTCCAACAGGCACTCCAATTACAGGCACAACAGGCTCAGGCGGATCGACAAGTGTTCTAGCAGGCCATGCAACTACATCAGGCCCAATTGTTTGAAACTGCCAGCATGAGAAGCCATCCCCAGGTACCAACTTCAGTGCTACAGAAGTTCACGCATGGAGAAGATCCAGCACACTTCTTCGTAAACTTTGAGAGGGTGGCTCGGAATGCCCAATGGCCGGCAGAAAGATGGTGCCATTTCATTGCCCATTTAATGACGGGGGAGATGCAAAGCGCCTACCAGACAGCTAATCCAGCTGGAGACACTCCGTATGGAGATATGAAGCGTGCTGTCCTGGAAAGGCTTGGGCATGACAAGGAGCCTACCGAATCAAGTTCCGGGAGATCCGGCTTCTACCTGAGGAGACCCCCAGACAACTATATTATCAGGTGAAGGAAATAGGAGACAAATGGTTGCAGACGACAACTTCTACAGTTCATGAGATGTCCGAGAGAATTCTGTTGGAGCAATTCCTCGAGGCACTTCCCCTTCCAATACAGCGATGGGTCCGGCAACATCATCGACCCACCCTGGTCGAGGCGGTGAATATCGCCTCCGCTTATCAAAAGGCCGGCCTGGGGAAGCTGTTAAGTTATCCAGTAAACCAGAAGGGGGTATCCGGTTTCCTGGCGAGTGGCCCTAGACCCTCTAATAACTCAAGATGGCCGAACTCAATGATGCGGAAACCAGACTGGGAGGGTCAAAAGCTACGTCCTCCCAGCGAGGGCTTCCCATCAACATCAGTCTCCAGACCCCCTAGTCTTAGCACCCGAGGACCACAATGCTTTGAGTGTGCGGAATGGGGACATCTGGCTCGCTTGTGTCCAAAGAGGGGCAAGACAGAGCCAATGGATGTGGGGTTGCTGGAGATAACCAAGGAAAACAATCAACTTGAGCAGGTCGTCGAAGCAAAGCCAACTTATCCGTATGTGTGCGACGCTGAAGTAGAAGGTCGTCCTACCAGGGCTCTGATCGATTCCGACAGCTTGCAGACCACCGTCAACCCGGAACTGGCAGGTGGTGTGCCCGAAACAAATGATACCATACGTATTCGCTGTGTGCATGGTGATGTTAAGACTTACCCAATCAAGAAAATCCAGTTAAAGATTGCAGGGGAAGAGATGGGGATACGCGCAGCTGTGATGCCGGTGCTCCCGGAGCACCTACTCGTAGGATCTGATGTTCCTGGCTTATCACGCATCATAAAGAAGCTTGAACAGCAGTGGTTAGAAGAGGTGCCCTTCTACGAGCAAAATCTCGAACCGAGCTCCACTAGAAGTAGGAAGAGCCGCTTAGAGAAAAGGAAGGAGAAACATGAGTGGGTGGCCAGAAATATGTGTCCCGCTGTGGTAGACTGGAAAATTGAGGAACAAGGTGACAGTTTCCGCATAGCCCAAGAACTGGACCCCTTATTAAGAAATGCTAGAATGTCTGTGGGGAAAAATCAAGGTGGGAAAGGCCCATACTTCATTAAAAATCAGGGGCTGTATTATCGTGTAGTCACCGGGCAAGACGAGGAACTCATACAACAACTCCTAGTACCCAGCAAGTATACTAGGTCGGTGTTGGAAGTTGCACATCTACAGATAGGGGAGGGTCATATGGGGTGGAGAAATCTACGCAGAAGATCCTTGCTAGGTTCTTTTGGCCAGGAGTGTACGGCCAAATAGCATGTTTCTGTCAACAGTGTCCCGAATGTCAAAAGAAAAACAAAGTTAATATCAAGAAAGTGCGGGTGCAGACTATGCCGCTGATATTGGAGCCTTTTCACAGGATTGGGATGGATATAGTCGGTCCCCTAGACCCTACAAGCAGGGGTCATAAGTATTTACTAGTGATCGTGGACTATGCTACCCGATATCCAGAGGCTTTTCCCCTACGCACTACTAATGCACAACAAATATGTGACGTTTTAGTTCCCTTTTTTGCAAGGGTCAGTATTCCCAAAGAAATCATAACAGACAGGGGTACCAATTTTATGTCCATGGTATTAAAACAGATTAAAACAGCAGTATATCACCCCCAAACAGATGGGCTGGTAGAAAGGTACAACCAGACCATAAAACAAATACTAAGGAAGACCATGGTACCGGGAGAGCGTAATTGGGATAGACTAATTCCGTGGATCCTGATGACCTTAAGAAATACCCCACAGTCTTCCACCGGGTTTGCCCCGTTCAAACTTCTGTTTGGCAGACCGGTCAGAACGCTTTTAGATATCTTGAGAGAGTTGGGAAGAGCAACCCCACCCGGAAATCACTCTTACCGAGTATGCCATGAAGTTGAAGGAAAAAGTTGAGAAGCGTCAAGCAGTGGCACAAAGTCATCTCCAACAAGCTCAGATTAACCAAGAATACTGTTACAACCAGAAAACACGTATGAGAAGCTTTCAAGTAGGAGATCGGGTGCTTGTTCTTCTACCTACTTCGGAAAACAAGATGCTCGCTGCATGGAGAGGGCTTATGCCATCGAGGAAGTCCTTGGCCCAGTGACGTATAGGGTACGCCAGCCAGAAAGGAAGATTCTGTTACAGACATACCATATCAACATGCTAAAGAAGTGGATAGACCCTGTACCAATGATTGCCATGATAAATGTTGAGGGAACGACGGAAGAGTGTTCCCCTCCCACCGGAGAGAAGGTTGGGAAAGAAGCGTTGAATATCAATTCGGAATTGAGTGTAGAACAGAAGAATGAACTTTTGACCTTAATAGGAAATTATGGAGAGATCTTTTCATCCATACCCGGGAGGACAAAGTTAACCTGTCATCATATACAAACAGTCCCAGGAGAGAAGGTACGACTTCGGCCATACAGAATTTCAGAAGCTAAAGTACAAGCTGTAAATCAAGAAGTGCAGGAGATGCTTAAGTTGGGGGTGATCGAACCGTCGTACAATGAATGGTGTTCTCCTCTAGTGCTTGTACCCAAGCCGGATGGAACTTCAAGATTTTGTATGGACTTTAGAAAGTTGAATGAGATATCAAAATTTGACGCGTACCCCATGCCACGAATAGAGGAACTATTAGAGAGATTAGGAAAGGCCAAGTTTTTAACGACAATAGATTTAACCAAAGGATATTGGCAAATCCCACTAAATCTGGCAAATAAGGAGAAAACGGCCTTTGCCGCAACTACCGGCCTATACCAGTTTACAGTATTACCATTTGGCCTCCATGGAGCACCTGCAACTTTCCAACGATTGATGAATTCTCTAATCAAGGGACATGAAGGTTATGTAGGAGCATATTTGGATGACATCATTGTGTACAGTCCGAATTGGCAAAGTCATCTTAGTCATCTGGAGGCCGTTCCGAGTACTCTACAGAAAGCAGGACTACACATTAATCCGAAGAAGTCCCATATAGCGAATTTTCATACTAAATATCTTGGTTATGTGGTCGGGCAGGGTCTAATTAAACCACAGCAGGAGAAACTAGAAGCGATACAGAAGTTTACAGTTTCCTGCCAATCCTAGACAAGTGAGAGCTTTTCTGGGTTGTGTGGGTTACTACAGACGTTTCATTCCACACTTCTCTTCAATTGCAACTCCCTTGACTGATCTACTGAAGAAATCTAATATCCACCAAAAAAATTGGAGAACTGAAGAGACGGAGAAAGCATTTAATGGACTTAAAAGTGCTCTCTCGAGCGAGGCAGTATTACAATGTCCTGATTTTGAGATGCCTTTTTTTTTACATACCGATGCCTCGGGGTTTGGTCTAGGAGCTGTACTTTTCCAGAATAAGGGCGAAGGGCGAAAAGGAAAGACCCATTTTGTTTATAAGTCCTAAGCTGTTGCCTCATGAATTGGGATATGCTACTATTGAGAAGGAGTGTTTGGCGGTGAAATGGGCAGTAGAAGCTTTAAGGTACTATTTGCTAGGAAGAACTTTTACTTTAGTTACAGATCATGCACCCCTAGTCTGGCTCTCCAGGAATAAAGATATAAATTCTAGAGTTGTAAGGTGGTTTTTGTCCCTACAGCCATACTCGTTTAAAACTATTCATCGCCCAGGACGGAAGATGGCACAAGCAGATTTTTTATCCAGAATTCCAGCTCTTCCCGAACGTAAGAGCCCAGAAGGAGAGGTCTGTGATGAAGTGAGAGGACAGGAGAGAGATCTGACACTAGGGAACTCCGGGCTGACCCAGCATCACAGCAATCCTAGAGCATTAGGCTGATGTCATAAAGGGGGTGGGCACTTGAGTGACAGCAAGGTTAAGCCAATGAATGAGAGGTGAAAAAGAAGGGTCAGGTTCTCTAAGACTGACGGTTGGAATATATTTATGTGGTTGTTTTTTCAGGAGCTGACGGCGGAAGATGGACCAACATACGAGTGGGCCTATTGAAAGAAAACTATGATTAGAGACTTGCTACGAAGTTGTTGCACCTGTTGTGCCTGAAGGCTTCTTGGCACCTGTTGTGCCCATACGTTTTTGCACCTGTTGTGCTGGATGGAATGAGTTCAAAGAAGAGGCCCGAAGAGAGAAGGCTGTCATACGCGTCATTACGCGTCATGGGACAGCTGTGAGAGGCTAACCGAAAAGTGATTGGCTGAGTAGGCGGGGCTGGAGAAACAGCCCACCGAAGGACACTGCGTTAGAAGGAGAGGAGGATCAAACTGAAAGAATCGCCCAGCTGACACCGGACTTCTAGCGGACCTGCAGCATTGGAGTGCAAGTGAGTGAGTAACGTATCGAAGGGGTGGAGCCACGCTAGCCTGTCGTTGGGGAGAGACTCTAACTACGTTTATACATGAGAGGGAACCAGCACTTATAGTTAAAACATCACGCCAGAGAGAATGAGTTCGAAAGGCGTTGAAAAGTGAAAAAATAGAGGAGCATCCTTGTTTTTTTAACTTTCTTATCACACAGATATGTCAAGCCTTAAAGAAGGGGTAGTTCTTGAGAACAGAAGAGGGGTTTTCAACCAAGGATCAAATATTAAGCCAAACCAATGCTTGAAGAGACTCCAAATCTCCAAATGTCCTTTTTCCTCGCCATCTGATTAAAGGAAACTGTTTAATCAATTTGAACTTTCATAGAGTTTCAAATAAAAAAATCTGTTCAACTCTGAAAACTGTCTTACTGGTGTTTTATCCCACCCGGAAGAGTTTATATCACCCCCATATCCTCCATTACCACCGTACCCCTGCCCCCCTCCTCTGCAACCCCTGTACCCACCTCGTCCCCCTCGAGGGGCCCAATCCTGCCACTGCGGACCTCCGTACTGCTCCTGTCCGTTCCACTGCTGTTGTCCCGCTCCTGCCCAATTCGCTGCCATCCTCCCCTGTATTGCTACCAGCCCCTCCTCCTCCTCATCTCCCTCCCTACTATGTGGGAGCGCTGCAACTGCTGCAGCGACCTTCACCAGTTTCTTTGTACTAACTTGGCCTCATCTGCCAATCTTTTTTGTGCTATTTCTTTTTCTCGTTCCTTTATACGTTTGCAGTGGTGTACTATTATACTCTGTATTTCGGGCCACCCCTTCGCCTCCATCCCTGCAATTTTGTCAAGTGCTTTCTGTACCTCTTTAGGCAGGCCTCTCTTGATTATGAAATAAAATAATGATGTTGACTGGTACCAGGGCGTGCCCGTTGCCGCTCTCCACATCTCCTGTACCCGAAAAATGTAATCCATAGCATCCTCCCCCTCGTTCATTGTGCATTGCATAACCGACTGTAAGTCTGGTGTATCTGGAAATGTTTCTCTTAATGCGTCCCACACTCGTGCTCGCACTGTGTTAAATGAGGTACCATCATGACGGTCACAATCTAATGTCACCCCCGGAAAAAACGGCTTTTATCCACACTCTATCTGCTTGGTCCCCAACCGCTGATACTAGTAGGCTTTTTACATCCCCTACCGCCAGTGGGACCCCCGCTGTGTGTTTCTCGAATGCATATATCCACTTACTTGCCCCTCCGGACAGTGGTGGTAACAATTTTAACAGATTGGCCTTATCCATTTGAGCCCAGGGTATGTAGTCTGGTCTCCCTCCTCCCCTGTGTATCAATGGGAGTTGTAACTTCCCCTTTGTTGCTTTGCTTGTACTCACCTTCGTTCCCTTCCTTCCTAGTGGGGCCATTCTCCCTAGCCTATTTCTTAGTCGCCCTGTCCATTCCTCATCCATTGTTCTCCCCAGATGTGCACTATCCATTCTCCCACTCTCTCCTCCCATTGCCACACTTAATCTCCCACCTTCTTCTTCATCGTCCTCCACATCACACCACAAGTCCTCTCTCCCCCCTGTGACCATTATTTCATCATCAGCATGTTCACTCGCCCCGTCTATTTCTATTATTCGCGTGGGCTCTTGTATTCTGAACAATATTTCCCCCTTCTTCCACCCCTCCTCAATCGCCCTGTCATTATTTTGTGCTCTTGGTGTTTGCTCTGACCGGGCAGTATTACTCCCACTTTGCTCACAGATATTTTTAATTCTAGATAATTTCTCTCTTGCTAATGAGAGCCTTGAATCTAAATCCTCTGTTAACTTCTCTATATCTACTGTGGGTGTACATATCTGTCCACGTTGTCTATGACCCTCATATGGCTGGGGTGCAGTCGGGCCATGTGTTGTTGTAGCTTGAGTTGGGGGCACATATGTGGGGTCACTATAACCTTCTGCGGGCACCGGTTTATTAAGTATAGGGTACAACCGTGTCACTTCACCTGGTTTTTCTTCCTCAGCTACTTCCTTATCGCCTTTGGGTATCAGTAACGGGTTGTCTGTGGTGGATGGCAAATTGGTCGTCGGTTCTATCTTTTTGATAGGAGGCACCTCTTCAAACAATCTCCAGAGATCTAATATCTCCCTCCTATTGTGGAACTGTTTCCCCTTATATTTCATAAAGATGCATGTAGCCACCATGTCTAGAACATTTTTATCAAAAGATCCTCCTTCGGGCCATATTTGGGGCAGACCCTCTCCCTTTAACTCTGTGACCCACTGATCGTGGTACTTTCTAATGCGTTCAGCATATCCAGGTAAACTCTTACAGATATGGGCCAGGGGTGTCTCTGTCCCCATTGTATGTGGTTGGCTTGTATAAATATATATATATATATATATAGCTAAGTATCTCTAAAACTTTATACTTTTCTGACACCTTGGCAATAAGGGAGTGTGCGGTTGTGTAGTTTATACCAAAAGCTACTTAGGGGGCACATACAAGAGCAAACCACCTTCTGCACACTACCAATATTTCCAGCACAAACATTCAAAAGAAACAGCTTAATTCATTGGGCTTACCACCTTATAATGTTCGTAGGTCACACTTACCATGACCACACCATGATCATGCACATTTTACAATTCACTAAAATCATCATAACATGGCTTTGTTTCAACACATATAATGCATATACAATGATGGTCGATACCCTATTGGAAGTTAACCTTTAATCTCTTTCTTCCCTCCCTTGTTTCACCTAACCTTTCTTTATTTGTTATCAGGTCCCCCTTTTTCACGCGAATCTCTTTTTGTCTTTACTAAGTATTTCACCTATTTTCATTTATAGACCGAGAAAGAATGAAAGAAAAGCATTTACTAATATATTCACTGTGTCTCCTTTTTCTACCAGACATCTTTATTTTATTCTCCACTTGTTCATATATTCCCAGTACTAGTCAAGATAGCACTATGCGGCGCTGCCTTCTACCCCCTTGCAGAGCTAGGTTCCCGTTTCTTTATCTCTTTTCACCTTTTGATCCTAATGGCCATATGCAAAGAACAAAGAAAGAAAGTATAGTATTGATTCTAGTGATCCCCACCGTGTCCCCTTTTTAAATGACCTGGTTTTTTTTTTAAATCCTGCTCCCTTCCCCTACTCCCCGTATCCCTTATGATCACTCGCCCTTAATACTCACGTGCCCGTCTTGAAACAAGAGTCTCCGAACTGGGTTCGTCCAGGCAGCGCTGCCACACGCTCAACGGCCAGCCCCAGCTCCGGCGAGCAGTACTCAAAGGGGATTTTTTGAAACGGGATCCCTTACCCTTTCTCTAATACATGCGCACTTCTGAGCGTACCAGTCGCCGTAGGCGGGTAGCTTTCCGGGGCAGGCGTACCGTGCGTCTCCCCTTTCGAGCGGAGATTTTCGTGCCAGAGGGGACGGAAAGGATGTACCAGGAGATGTAATCACGCAATCGGGGTCACCACTGAAGGCGAGCGTCCCCAGATAGCACGACCCTCCCCGCAATGAGAGGCAATAATGGATTCTCCCATGAATGGGAATAAGGCTAGGATCAAGTGCGGGTGAGCTCAAGGGAAGCTTTATCTAAGTCAAATAGGGCATGCAAAGAACTCTGCAAACTCCGAGAACGCTCTGTCTGACAATCGCAAAGACAGGCGTTTATATTTACAAAAAGTGTCATAGGCACCTACACACTATAGGGGGCACATATGCATGGGGATTGGGTGGCGTCGACTAACTATATGTGCAGCTGTGATGCGTCGCTTCCTGGTTGGTGGACACCGCCGGGTGCCAACGTGGGGTGGGCAGGTCAGCTGGGCTCATCCGGGAGGTGCTGTCCAGCCAGGCGTGGTCAGTGTCATTGATGGACGTCTTTCTAGGCTTTTTGCCCTAATGGCCATGCACACCCCGTTCATTCAATGCTGCAATGTCAGTTGCCCTGTAAATCCTACAATAGGTTATTCTGCAGGTTAATACAACACAGGAGGAATGCGCATTAGGTGGGGTACTGTGGCGATACATCAGTACAGAGTTGCTGATATCTTGTTGACTAGGTATCATAGGCCATGGGGTCGGGTCTCAGGGCACGGGGTTAGCTGTCCGAGCTTTGGGTCTCGTTAGAAGTCATGACAGATGCTTTTACACAATGTTGGTGCAATATTAGGTGTCTTCTTTTACAAGCGTCATTAATCTGGGGTGAACTGGTGGGTCGTGGGACCTATGAGGGGGCACCTCTGGCTATGGCCGGATTTTGCTGCTGGGCTGTAAATAATTCAGGTGGCTGTTTGTGGCCATGTGAGTTGCGGGGGAATCATGAATGCCTGAAACGGCTCCAGCCGAATTGGGGGAGGTGAGGCGTTGTCGCTCGGGCCTTTGCTTTCTCTGGCAGGCTTCAATGGGAATGGAGGGGAGGTGGCCTTGGATATGCCCACAATGATATTTTTCTCGCGAGCTGCAAATTGTATTGAAAACGAAGGGATTCGCATAATGCAAAATGGCTAAAGGGTTACACGTCCACAGTCTTTACATCAGTGCACAGTCATTTCAGAACACGTTAACTACATCAACAGTTCTATTAGTCTCTACAGGGTAAGTATTTGTAAAATTAACAGCGCTAACATCATATTGTAAAGACGATACGTGAGGTAGCATTAGGGTTGGTGGAGCACGCAGGAGCAACAGACCAATATGGTTGACGGCAGTAATACACGTTAAATTTGTTCATTCACAATTGATGGTATTCTATGTATCTCATTACAAGAGTTCACAATACTGTCGCGCTTGTGGCCCTTTGCACTCTAGCAGCATCAGGGCAGTCATAGCATAAGGACTTGGTATCACTCTTTTTACATTACCCCTGGAGAAGCACATGGTAGGAGGCTAGGGGCCCTGAGTGTGTGCACATACTGGGGGGGGGGTTGCAGAAGGGATATAATGCAATGTATGTATATATATATATATATATATATATATATATATATATATATATATATATATATATATATATATATATATATATATTTACATGGCCGCGGTAGTTATGGTTAAGATGGTGTTTCATAGGAAGAGCACTTTTTGGGTGGCTATAACTTCGCTCCCCCTGGGCGAATCCTCACCAACCTTTGCAAAAAAAGTATAT
Organism: Ambystoma mexicanum; assembly: GCA_002915635.3. NCBI lineage: Eukaryota > Metazoa > Chordata > Amphibia > Caudata > Ambystomatidae > Ambystoma > Ambystoma mexicanum. The sequence goes on from CM010929.2 coordinate 1,375,102,353, forward strand.
GGCCCACTCTGAATTGTTTTGCAAAGTTTGGTGAGGATTCGTCCAGGGGGGGAAAAGTTATAGGGGGGGTCCCAAAACTTTTTTTTTCCCATAGCTAAATTCGAGAATCGGGTATTGGTTAAACCCAACGTTGCCCCCAAAGGAACAGATGCATCTTAACCTATGCAGATCGGGGGGGGTTAAAGGACCCTTAACTCAAAAGGAAAGAGAAAGAAGACGACAGATGCAGTTGTGTCTGTACTGTGGAACCTCAGGACATTTTCTACGGGATTGCCCTACAAAACCACCCAAGAACGTGGTAGGAGTTACTGATAAAAGCCACATAGAGTGTCACGCTCACCTGATTCCCACGGAGGCGCAGGTCTGGCTTCGAGTGCTGATGCTTCTTCAATGGTGGAGCGCAGGACTCTGAAGATGGACAGGTAGGGCCCCTCTACTCTGGCTTCTCTGGCTCGCAGGAATATTCCCCTGTGCGTGAAAAGGGAGTATTACCTACTGACGGAATAATGCTCAAGCCTCCCACTCCCTTCCAACCCTCCGCGATACCCTTCCACGATTCCCCGTGAAGTGTCACCTTAGGGTCTGGAAGGATGAGTTCTCCATCCTGCTTTTGATGCAGCGGCACGTTGAAACCCAGTTACTTCACTGGATTGAGGTTTGATGGGAGTTCAAATAAGCTTGACTATTCAGGTGAGGCGCTGTAAGAGTTCTGTAGCAAGTTCAAAATTTCAAGCTTAATAATAATGTTCATTGTCTTATTGCAGCAAGCGCTAATGCTTATGTCTTTTTCCCCTTAGGGGCCGGGGTTCGGAATGCCAGAGATATGGCGCCGACCCGAAGTGAAACGTGCAGTTCCAGTAAATGACAGGTAAGTTCTGGATGAGCGTTCGGGAAATGTCTTTGCATTCGCTCATTCAATGTCTTTGTCTTTTTTCCCATGAGGGGCCGGGGTCCGGAATGCCAGGAAGCGGCAGGACCCGAAATGAAATGGGAATGACCCAACAGGTAAGTCTTAGAAGGAAACTGAGCTTTTCCTATTCCCTTCCTTCTCTCACCTTGTGTTCTTGTCTTTTTCTCTCTAGGCTCTGGGAAGTGGCTGTGGATCCGGATGATCGCTGCTGAAGATGGAGGTGCCCAGGAAAGGTGAGTGAAATGCAGCGCTGCAGCGATCGAAGCGAAATGCTTTTAAAAATGATGTCTTCCCTTTCAGGATCGTCGGTGTGATGTCTCCGTGATGCAGCTTTAGCAGGTAAGGTCTTCTTTCTCTCCAATTCTCTCTTAGCAGGTGACCCAGGATGCTGACAGGCGTGGCTGAAGTCCAGATGCAGGAGCTGACACAGTGAGCGTCCAGCTGCGAGGAGCAGAACAACGCGAAGCGTGAGTTGCTGATCGGGCGTGGTTTAAATAGCTTTGGAAGAAGTTCCAGGACTGTATCCTTCCACCGATCAGGTATGTATCCTTCCCCGACCACACCCAGGTGGAAAGTAGCCCCACAGGTAAAGTAGTTCCATTCAGGCCTCAAGAGGGCCTGGATGTAGCAGCATGGTCTGTATCAGGTAAGTGCACATTAAAACACTTGAACACATGTCTAGCTTTATGAGCCTGGCGCCTAAGGCGCCAGGACAGGGGTCCAACATGAGCCTGGCGCCTAAGGCGCCAGGACTGTGTCCAAAGGGCCCCAGCTTGGGCCCGCTGGCAGTTCCCTGGGGGGAATGCCTGCCTCTGGGGTTGCTGGGTCGGACCTGGCTCCTTGGAGGTAGGCATCATGACAGTACCCCCCTCAAGGCCCCTCCCAAGGTTGTTCCCTCCGGGGGTTTTGGCTTGTTCGGAAATCTCCGGTGGAACCTTTGTATTAATCGAGGTGCGTGAACATGGTTACTAGGCTCCCACGATCTCTCCTGAGGTCCATATCCCTTCCAGTCAACAAGATAGAAGAGTTTTGACTTTAACACCTTGGAGTCTAAAATGTCTTTAACTTCGAATTCTAATTCCCCTTCAATTTGAACTGGGTCTGGAGGCTTGGACAGTCGGGTCCCTGGTTGTACTGCTTTCAAAAGTGATGCATGAAAAACTGGATGAATACGCATGTTAGACGGTAAATCCAGTTTAAAGGCCACGGGATTGATTATAGCCTTGATGGGATAAGGTCCTATGAATCTGGGATTGAAGGTTCGCGGGCCCTTGAGGGGTAAATGTTTCGTTGCTAGCCATACCTGGTCTCCTACTTGGTAAGGAGGAGTTTTACTTCGGTGCAAATCAGCGTTTTCTTTATACTTTTCTTGGCTTGCTGTAAATGAGTTGCAGCTTCTTTGAAGGCTCGGGTTATTGTGGAATGCAGATGATTTTACTGCGGGCATTTCCAGGGTCAGAGGTGGATCTTAGATCAGAGGTCCGAGGATGGTGACCATACAAAGTATAAAAGGAGTTTGTCCGGTTCCAGAATGCACTGAATTATTGTATGCATATTCTGCAATCCAAAGGATGTCTTTCCAATTTAACTCGGATTGGTGTAACATGCACCGAAGATATTGCTCGAGAGTCTGATTGGTTCTCTCGGTTTGTCCGTCGGTCTGGGGGTGGTGGCTGGTGGATAACCGCCACATCTATTTGTGCTAGTTGGCAACACTTCTTCCAAAAATGGGAGATAAATTGACTTCCACGATCCGAGACTAATATGGAGGGAAACCATGTATGCGAACTATATTCTCCAGAAATTCCTTGGCCAAGGTGGAAGCTGAAGGCAAACCTTTTAAGGGATAAAGTGGGCCATTTTGGAGAATAGATCCACAATTACAAGGATAGTGTTGTAACCAGCACAAGGAGGCAGGTCAGTTATAAAGTCCATTGACAAGGTGTGCCATGGTGCCGGTGGAATATCCAAGGTTGAAGTAGGCCGGCTGGCCTTTTCTTTTGACCCTTGTTTTGGGCGCAAATTCCGCAAGACAATACAAAGACTTTATGTCTTTTCTCCAAGAAGGCCACCAGAAGTGGCGTTTGATTTTCTCCTCCGTTTTAGCGATACCAGGGTGTCCTTCCATTAATGATTCATGATGATGAGCAATAACAAGTTCTTGCAATTCTTTACTTGGCAGAAACAACCGCTCCTGGAAGTAGGGTAAATCATCCTTAACGGTGTAATGAGGGACCCTTTTGACTCCATTCCAGTAAGGCTGAAGAGTCTAGAAGTTGTTTTACTTGCGTTTGGATGTCCTCAATAGTTTGCAATGAAGTTAGGCCTAAGATTCTTTGTTCAGGGATGATTGGCACAGGTTCTAAACTCGAATTGGGTTCTTCCATGCCAATCCGGGATAAGGCATCCGCTTTACCATTCTTGCAGCCAGGGCGATAGGCAAATTCCGCAAAGAATAGAGCCCATCTGAGTTGTCGTGAAGATTGAGCTTTGGCCGTCTTTAAATACTGTAAATTTCTGTGGTCCGTAATTACGGTGATGGTGTGTCTTGCCCCGAGAACGTAGTGACGCCAAGCCTTGAAAGCAGATTTAATAGCCAGTAACTCTTTGTCGGTAATTGCGTAGTTGATTTCAGGAGGAGAAAATTTCCTGGACCAAAAGGCCACAGGGTGTAGTTGGTTAGTTTCTGGGTCTCTTTGCGACAGGACAGCTCCCATGGCCGAACTGGATGCGTCGGTTTCCACAATGTAAGGGAGATCTGGGTGCGGGTGCTTCAATATAGGTGCAGAGGTGAATTTGGTTTTCAGGTCCTGAAAGGCTTGTTCGGCCTCAAGAGTCCATTCAAAGCGTTTGTTTTTCTTTAGGAGAGCTGTGATGGGTTGGACTGTTCGGGAAAATTCCGGGATGAATCTTCGATAGAAATTGGTGAAGCCGTGCATGCTCTGAACTCCGTTCACCGAGCTAGGAGATGGCCATTTGAGGATGGCGTCCACCTTTCGCGAATCCATTCGGACTCCTTGAGGTTTCAGGATGAATCCGAGAAACTCAACTTCTGTGGTATGAAAAACGCATTTTTCTAGCTTTGCAAATAGTCTGTGCTGGCGCAATTTCTCAAGAACTGCCCTAACATGTTTTCTGTGATCGGATTCTGAAGAAGAGTACACCAGGATGTTGTCAAGATAAACAATGACACAGACATCGATAAGTTCCCGAAGAACATCATTCATAAAGTACTGAAAGGCGGCTTGTTCGGCCTCAAGAGTCCATTCAAAGCGTTTGTTTTTCTTTAGGAGAGCTGTGATGGGTTGGACTGTTCGGGAAAATTCCGGGATGAATCTTCGATAGAAATTGGCGAAGCCGTGCATGCCCTTCGGTTTGTTCAGGTGCATTGAACAAACCGAAGGGCATCACCTGATATTCGAAGAGCCCAAATTTGGTGCGGAATGCAGTCTTCCATTCGTCGCCTTCTTTTATACGCACCAGGTGATAAGCTCCTCGGAGATCTAACTTGGTGTACACACAAGCGTCTTTCACCTGGTTGATAAGCTCAGGGATCAGGGGCAGAGGATAACGATTCTTAATCGTTATTTGATTTAGGGCGCGATAGTCTATACATGTTCTAAGGTCGCCCTCTTTTTTCGGCACGAAGAACAGAGCTGAGGAGACAGGAGACTTGGACGGGCGAATAAAACCATTGGCTAGGTACTGATCTAAATACTGACCCAAATGCAGGTTCTCAGGTTCCGTAAGAGCATAAATCCTACTACAAGGTAGTTGAGCATTGGGTACCAGATCGATTTGGCAATCATAAGACCGATGGGGAGGTAACGTGTTAGCCTGTTCCTTCTGAAAAACGTCTTGGAATTCTTGGTATTCTGACGGTAGCTGTACAGGGGTGGAAGTTGCTGAGGCTAGACCCATAACTGGATTTCTTGGATAACAAGTTGGTTCACAATCAGGAAAACCTATCTTTTTTGCTCGCCAGTCAATTCTGGGATTATGTGTTTCTAACCAAGGAATTCCAAGAATTACTTGTAATTGTGGGGCCTTGATCACATCAAACACGATTGCTTCCCAATGTCCATCCTGACCCACCAGTGTCATTTCAACAGTGGAATGCGTTACAGGCCCTGAGGCTATTTCGGTTCCATCTACTGTAGTAATGACATCTTGGGTTACTTTCGGGCGGAGCAGAAGCTTAATCCTGGAAGCCAATTCACGGTCTATGTAATTTCCAATAGCTCCACTGTCGATGTATGCTTTTATAGCATGCAACTGCTGAGGCTGTTTTGGGTCCACGAGCACCATTGGCATGACAAAATGCGAGGTCAAAGAGTTTATTTTCAAGCTCGGCAAGCGGACCCCTACGCTTGTCGGGCTAGGTCGTTTCCCGAATCAGGTGTCAATAAATCGTTATCAGTGGCTCCAACCACCTTCTTAGGTGGTTTAACCGGACAATTTCGAAAAAAGTGACCGGAAGTCCCGCAATACAGACAAAGTTGCATTTGCCGCCTTCTCTCTCGTTCCTTCTGCGTTAATGGTCCTTTAACACCGCCGATTTGCATAGGTTCGGATACGTCGGTACTCTTGGAGTTAGCGTGGGTTTTGATCGGTACTCGGGTTTCGTACTTGAACCGATCTGTTTTTCTATTTTGAAGTCTGTGATAAAGTTGAACCACCAAGTCTATGTAGTCTGCGCAGACCTGGGGTGGATCTACTATCTGAGCTAGAACATCCTTAAACTCTCCGCGCAGGCCTCGATGAAACAATGTGATCCTTTTGTTTTCTGGCCATCCAGTTTCCACAACCAGTCTATTAAAGGTGGCAACGTAGGACAGGAGATCCTGATTACCTTGTCGTAAGCAAAGCAGTTCGTTATTAAGGGCCTGTCCTTGAGAGTGTCGAGCAAACAATCTTTCCATGCTGGCCTGGAAACCCTGAAAATTCTGGAGAATGAGGTCATCCTGATTTACCAATGGAATAGACCAATCGGCAGCACTGCCACTGAGGTAAGAAAGTATAAAGGCTACCTTGGTCTGGTCGTTAGGGAAGGCCCCGGGTCTGCATAGAAAGTGTAAACGACATTGGTTCATAAAGACGGCATATTTCTTGGGATCCCCCGTAAAACGTTCAGGCGGGGCCAAAGGCATGTGTCCAGGTAGATTGATTTGTACCGGGTTATTCAAACCCATTGATGTGGAAGTACCTCCGGAATTAGGTAAAGGAGTGTGCCCTGCCTGGGCCTGCAATAACCTTTTGGCCAGGTCGTCTGTTCTTTCCTTGGATAGGATCAGTTCTCTTTTGAGAGCGTTAGTCTTCTGGCGGGCTGAGTGCACTTTTGCCCGTAATTCCCCCAAAAGCTGGGCCAGCTGATCTGTCTCGGAAGTCTCCATAGCGCCCGGGTGGGAAATTGTGGGTAGGCTTCGCGTTCTGTCACGCTCACCTGATTCCCACGGAGGCGCAGGTCTGGCTTCGAGTGCTGATGCTTCTTCAATGGTGAAGCGCAGGACTCTGAAGATGGACAGGTAGGGCCCCTCTACTCTGGCTTCTCTGGCTCGCAGGAATATTCCCCTGTGCGTGAAAAGGGAGTATTACCTACTGACGGAATAATGCTCAAGCCTCCCACTCCCTTCCAACCCTCCGCGATACCCTTCCACGATTCCCCGTGAAGTCTCACCTTAGGGTCTGGAAGGATGAGTTCTCCATCCTGCTTCTGATGCAGGGGGCGGTTGAAACCCAGTTACTTCACTGGATTGAGGTTTGATGGGAGTTCAAAATAAGCTTGACTATTCAGGTGAGGCGTTGTAAGAGTTCTGTTGCAAGTTCAAAAGTTCAAGCTTAATAATAATGTTCATTGTCTTTTTGCAGCAAGCGCTAACGCTTATGTCTTTTTCCCTTAGGGGCGGGGTTCGGAATGCCGGAGATATGGCGCCGACCGAAGTGAAACGTGCAGTTCCAGTAAATGACAGGTAAGTTCTGGATGAGCGTTCGGGAAATGTCTTTGCATTCGCTCATTCAATGTCTTTGTCTTTTTTCCCCATAGGGGCCGGGGTCCGGAATGCCAGGAAGCGGCAGGACCCGAAATGAAATGGGAATGACCCAACAGGTAAGTCTTAGAAGGAAACTGAGCTTTTCCTATTCCCTTCCTTCTCTCACCTTGTGTTCTTGTCTTTTTCTCTCTAGGCTCTGGGATGTGGCTGCGGATCCGGATGATCGCTGCTGAAGATGGAGCTGCCCAGGAAAGGTGAGTGAAATGCAGCGCTGCAGCGATCGAAGCGAAATGCTTTTAAAAATGATGTCTTCCCTTTCAGGATCGTCGGTGTGATGTCTCCGTGATGCAGCTTTAGCAGGTAAGGTCTTGTTTCTCTCCAATTCTCTCTTAGCAGGTGACCCAGGATGCTGACAGGCGTGGCTGAAGTCCAGATGCAGGAGCTGACACAGTGAGCATCCAGCTGCGAGGAGCAGAACAACGCGAAGCGTGAGTTGCTGATCGGGCGTGGTTTAAATAGCTTTGGAGGAAGTTCCAGGAATGTATCCTTCCACCGATCAGGTAAGTATCCTTCCCCGACCACACCCAGGTGGAAAGTAGCCCCACAGGTAAAGTAGTTCCATTCAGGCCTCAAGAGGGCCTGGATGTAGCAGCATGGTCTGCATCAGGTAAGTGCACATTAAAGCACTTGAACACATGTCTAGCTTTATGAGCCTGGCGCCTAAGGCGCCAGGACAGGGGTCCAACATGAGCCTGGCGCCTAAGGCGCCAGGACTGTGTCCAAAGGGCCCCAGCTTGGGCCCGCTGGCACTTCCCTGGGGGGAATGATGCCTGCCTCTGGGGTTGCTGGGTCGGACCTGGCTCCTTGGAGGTAGGCATCATGACATAGAGCCTGATTCGGGAAACGACCACGCCCGACAAGCGTAGAGGTCCGCTTGCCGAGCTTAAAGAAGGACACTCAGACCTCGCATGTGATCATCCCAATGGTCCTACTTGATCCCAGGCAGCGATCACGTATGCACGCAGTAAGGGCATACATAGATAGCGGGGCAGTAGGAAACTATATGGACCACGAATTGGTGTCAAGGATGAATCTACCTCTTTGCAAAAAGACCACTTCGGATGTCATCACCACAGTTGATGGAACTGAGATTGCCTCGGGGCCTGTAACTCATTCCACTACAGAGATGACACTGTTGAGTCAAGATGGGCATCGAGGGACTATTGTGTTTGATCTAATCAAAGCCCCACAGTTCCAGATAATACTGGGGGATTCCATGGTTGGAAATACATAATCCTTGTATAGAATGGCGAGAGAAGAGAATAACCTTCCCGGATTGTGCACACACCTGTTACCCGGAGAAAACTTTGAACAAAGGCCTGGCCACAGTCGTTAACCCAATCGTGCAGTTACCTCAGGAATACCAAGAATTTAAGGATGTTTTTCAAAAAGAACAGGCCAATACATTACCTCCTCACAGATCATACGATTGTCAAATCGACCTCCTACCCGGTGCACAACCCCCATGCAGTAGAATCTACGCCCTCACAGAACCTGAAAATCTTCACCTACGGCAATACTTGGACCAATACCTTGCTAATGGCTTTATTCGTCCTTCCAAGTCTCCTGCATCCTCAGCTTTATTCTTCGTGCCAAAAAAGGAAGGTGACCTTAGAACGTGCATAGATTACCGTGCATTAAATCAGATTACGGTAAAAAACCGATACCCATTGCCTCTGATCCCCGAATTACTAGACCAAGTACAGGATGCTTGTATCTACACTAAGTTAGATCTCCGAGGGGCATATCATCTGGTACGTGTCAAGAAAGGAGACGAATTAAGACTGCCTTTCGCACCAAGTACGGATTATTCGAATATCAGGTGATGCCCTTTAGGTTGTGCAATGCACCAGCAGCCTTCCAGTATTTTATGAACGATGTCCTTCGTGAACTCATTGATGTCTGTGTCGTTGTATACATAGATGATATTCTAGTGTACTCCTCCTCAGAATCAGACCATGTTAAGCACATACGTGCAGTCCTTGAGAAACTACGCCAGCACAAGTTATATGCAAAATTGGAAAAATGTGTTTTTCATGCTATTGAAGTTGAATTTCTTGGATTTATCCTGACTCCAAAGAGAGTCCGAATGGACTCTCGAAAGGTGGACACAATTCTCAAGTGGCCATCACCCAGTTCAGTCAAAGGGGCGCAAAGCATGCTCGGATTTGCTAATTTCTACCGCAGATTCATTCCAGACTTCTCCCATGTTGTACACCCCATCACAGCACTTTTGCGAAAAAACAAACGCTTCTTGTGGACCGAAGAGGCTGACAAGGCCTTCCAAGAGCTGAAAGCGAAATTCACATCAGCACCTGTTTTAAAGCATCCACGCCCTGAGCTTCCATACATAGTAGAAACTGATGCATCCAGTTTAGCCATGGGAGCTGTCCTGTCCCAGAAGGATCCTGAAACCGGTCAACTTCACCCAGTAGCGTTTTGGTCCAGAAAGTTCTCAGCACCTGAGTTAAACTATGCGATTACCGATAAAGAGCTATGAGCTATCAAATCCGCCTTTAAGGCTTGGCGGCACTACCTTCTTGGTGCCAGGCATACCATTACCGTAATCACTGATCACCGGAACCTGCAGTATTCAAAAACAGCCAAATCCCAATCCTCGCGACAACTTCGATGGGCATTGTTCTTTGCCGAATTCGATTTCGTGATCACTTATCGACCAGGCCGCAAAAATGGCAAAGCAGATGCCTTATCCCGAATAGGGATGGGAGAAGCATATGCAAACCCGGAACCAGTGCCAATCATTCCCGAGCAAAGAAATCTTGGCATAATGTCATGCCTGCGCCACGGGCGCATCCATTTACGCTCAATATGGACTATTTGTTTATCATTTATTTACAACAGACTCTTGGATCCATCTATATTTACTTTGGGAACTTTATTTTCCATTTGCGAGACTTTGGTGCTTTATTATTTTTTCCAACAAACTACGTATACCACAATGCACCTGGCTACAAGCATCGATTCCTGGCTGTTCCTATTGGTTATCAAAGGAACTACACCCCCAGAAGCCCTAGGGACTTGCCCTGCTTCCACCAGCCAGGAACAGAAAGGAGGTGGCCGATTGCCTGCAGGTGTGCTAGCCAGGTGCACCAATTAGCCTGCCTCTGTGCTGGGCTAGGCAGTATAAAGGCTGCTGCCTGCAGTGGCTCAGCCTCTTGCATCTGAGAGTCCTTCCTCCACCTTTCGCGTCTTTCTACCGATCTTTGTATGCTGTTTACCATCTCTCCTGCTTGGATCCTGCCTTGCAGCTTGCTACACCCTGCTGCCTACAGCCCTAGCCTTCTGGGATCCCTGCCTCAGTCCAGCTCCTCTGGGCTTCCTGCCTTGAAGCTTGCTACACCCTGCTGCCTACAGCCCTAGCCTTCTGGGCTCCCTACCTCAGTCCAGCTCCTCTGGGCTTCCTGCCTTGCAGCCTGTTACACTTCGCTGCCTCCTGCCATTGCCTTCCAGGCTCCCTGCCTCACAGCCCTGCTCCTTTGGGCTCTCCACATTGCAGCTGATCACGCTCTGCTGCCTTCCAGCTTCCGCCCTTGCCCTGCCGGGCTCTCCACATTGCAGCCGATCACGCTCTGCTGCCTTCCAGCCTCCGCCCTTGCCCTGCGGGCTCTCTACATTTCAGCTGATCACGCTCTGCTGCTTTCCAGCCTCAGCCCTTGTCCTCTGGGCTCCCTGCTCTGCAGCCTGCCTCACTCCGGCTGCCTTCAGCCCTTGTCCTCTGGGCTCCCTGCTCTGCAGCCTGCCTCACTCCGGCTGCCTTTGTCCTTTGGGCTCCCTGCTCTGCAGCCTACCTCACTCCGGTTGCCTACAGCCCTTGTCCTCTGGCCTTCCTACTTTGCAGCTTATCACGCTCCGCTGCCTACTACCTATCTTTTTCCGCTGGGTTCTCAGCCTAGCAGCCCGCTACAGTCCTCTGCTACCTTCTACGGTCAGCGGCCCTGCCCCTCAGGGCCCACTCCTTGCCGCCCGGCCCTTCTGGGTTCCTTACCGTGCAGCCTGCTTTACTCTGCTGCCCTAAGCCCTTTTCATCTGGGCTCTCTAACTTACAGCCCTGCTCCTGTGGGCTTGCTCATTGCTTTCCTGCTCCTCTGAGCTCTCAACCTTGTTCCTTACTGTCCTCTGCGATCCTATCCTGTTACACGACTTTCCCTTCATTTCCTTCTGCTAGTTTGCTATCACCTCCTTTCCTGGATTTGTCTGTAGTATCTTCTCTTGTACTGTTTGTAGACCCTTTTGTACAGAGCTTGTCTGTTGGTTCCATCAGTCAACCTCTGCCCCTTCCCTTGTTTCGTTTCTACATTACAGACACCCATAGCTGCTGTTCCAAGCCATGAGCAAACAGCGTGGGCCTCTGTTATAGCAAACTGTGTAGAAGGCTAGAGTATTTCCTAAGGTTCGTGGAATACTCTTTTCCTAGATCTGCATACACCCCAAGAGGGAATTCATTCTGTACCTTTTTCCCTTGCTACTCTGGCCTACTCTTTGTTCTCTTTCCTCTCTGCTGTGTGTGTACTTATCTGTCCACTTTATTTTGGCACAACCACCCAAACCCTTTCTGGGTGTCTTGTGCTACTCTTAATAGAGTGCCATCCCTGATACATAACTACTCTACAGACACCAGAAGATATTCATTCAAAAATCCAACAACTCTTCGATCCAGCAACCCTGCAGGACTGGGTAAAGAAAGGCCCGGACTACTCAGTCGTCAATGACCTACCTTACTATCAAGGACGACTATTTCTACCACACAAGGAAATACAAGAACTAGTCATCTCCAATTCCCATGACACTCTGATGGAAGGGCACCCAGGTATCGCAAAAACTGAAGTGAAAATTAAGAGACAGTTCTGGTGGCCCACTTGGCGAAAAGACGTAAAGTCATTTGTGATGTCTTGTGGCATTTGCGCCCAAAACAAAAGCCAGAAGAAAAAACCCGCTGGCCTTTTACAACCTTTGGATATTCCACCTACACCATGGCACACCTTGTCACTAGACTTTATTACAGATCTACCTCCATAAAATGGATTTAACACCATCCTAGTTATTGTGGATCTTTTTTCCAAGATGGCCCACTTTATTCCTTTAAAAGGATTACCTTCCGCTTCAATTTTGGCCAAGGAGTTCCTCGAAAACATTGTTCGAATACACGGATTTCCTTCCGTATTGGTCTCTGACCGAGGCAGTCAATTCATTTCACAATTTTGGAAGAAATGTTGTCAATTGGCGCAAATCGACGTGAGGTTATCAACCAGTCACCATCCGCAGACCGATGGTCAGATGGAGAGGACCAACCAGACCCTTGAACAGTACCTACTTTGCATGCTGCACCAGACCGAAAGCAATTGGAAGGATATTTTATGGATTTCCGAATATGCATACAATAACTCAGTACATTCTGGAACTGGACAAAGCCCCTTCTATACCATATACGGACATCACCCTCGAACCTCAGAACTCGATTCGCCTCAGCACTTAGAAATGCCTGCAGTTAGTCATTTACACTCTACTATTACACAAGCCTTTAAGGAGGCAACAGAACATTTGAAACAAGCGAAAGAGAAATATAAGAAAAATGCTGATCAACATAGAAGATATCAGATTGGGGATCAAGTTTGGCTGGCTACAAAACACATACCTCTAAAAGGAACTCAGACTTTTAATCCTAGGTATTTGGGACCTTACACTATTAAGGCCATTATCAACCCGGTGGCCGTCAAGTTGGAATTACCCTCTAATATGCGGATCCATCCTGTCTTTCATGTTTCACTTCTGAAACCAGTTCAACCCGGGACAAGACTTGCCAAACCACCTGACCCCATCCTAATAGATGGAGAACCTGAATTCGAGGTAAAGAATATCCTGGACTCTAAGTTGGTTAAATCAAGACTTTTTTATTTAATCGACTGGAAAGGTTACGGACCACACGAAAGGTCATGGGAGCCTAGTGACCACGTTCATGCACCTCGGTTGGTGAAGAAATTCCATCGGAACATCCCAGACAAACCAGGGCCAAGGGGAAGAACAACTTTAGGAGGGGCTTTGGGGGGGAGTGCTGTCATGATGCCTACCCCCGGGCATCCGGATCAAGCCCATCAGCCCCGGGAGCAGGCATCCAGACATTTACAAAAACCCCAGCAGCCCCAGCTAGGGGCTGTCTGGGTTCAGTCCTGGCGCCGTAGGCACCAGGCTCATAATTAAAATCAGTCCTGGCACCATAGGCGCCAGGCTCATAGACATTACTTACCTCATGCAGACCATACTGCAAATAAATCCAAGCCAACGTGAGGCCTGGATGGGACTATTTTACTACAGGGACTATTTTTTACTCGGGTGTGGTTCTGGGGAACTTCTTTCCTGGGACTACTTTGGAGGCTATTTAAACCACGCCCGAACAGCAGCACATGCTTCGTGTTATTCTGTATCCAGCAGAGTGACTCTCACCGTGCCTGCAGCCAGCATCCAGTCTTCTGCCACGCCCGCGTGCCTGCAGCCAGCATCCAGTCTTCTGCCACGCCCGCCTCGAATCTGGAGCTCCTAGAATAAAGAGGAAGAAAAGGACAAGGTTCGAAAACAAACTTATTTCAAATTCCTCACCTGATTCCGGATCCATTTCATCTTCCGACCTGGAAAGTACATCAGTCCTGCACGCGTCGCTTCGCCAGCTCCAGCACGGCGCCATACTCACCAGTTCTCACAGCATCTTTCGATCCGGCACTGTCTCCATCATTTCTTTGCCGTACTCCGGCACCTAGGGGCACAAGAATAACAAGGTGAACCAAGGGGATCAACAAATACCTCTTACCACCATAGACTTACCTGATTTACCGCCGGTGGTATAATTCTCCATATCATATGCCGCATCTGTAAAGAGGGAGAAAAACAACACGTTAATGCATGCAATAGTTACCGGACAGCGTTGGGTAACACAAACTCTTACCTGAACGCCAGCAGCAGCTATGAGACCTTCTTCTCACAAACTCAGTTGCAACTTAAGGAAGGAAGGAGACAAGAGTGAACATTGGGCACATTGAACTCTTTGAACTTGATACTTACCAATCCCGCCTGGGACTTCAGAGTCAATGCTTACCGGAACTCTCCCAACGCCTTCAAACCAGTGAAGTAACTGGTATCTACGCGCCCCTGCAAGACACGCAGGATGGAGAGCTCATCTTTTACAAACATAAGGTGAGGTTACTAAGGGGATATCGGAGGTGATTAGTGGGGGAGAGCGAGAACAGTTGGGAGGCCATCACTAAAACCCACAGGTGGCTAATCCCTGTCTCCACTTGCAGGAAAATACTTCTTCGGGTCCAGCAGACAAGACTAGGCGGGCCAGTCCAGACAGTCATCTCTGCACTACGCATCACGTTGACGGAGACCGCAGCTGTCTGGGTCCGATCGACACCCCTGTGGGGTCCAGGTGAGCGTAACACAGCCTTCACTGGCACCAATGTCCGCTCGCGGAGCGGAGAGTGGAGGTTTTGTTGATAGAGTGGTTGAACTGTTGTGGGTTGTAAGTCCTTTGTATATATTTTTTACTTAGTTTGTTATTTTAGAGGTGTGAAGGGGTATCTTTCCCCGCACACCCAGTGTTAAGCTTGTCCTGATATGCTTTAGTCTGCTTGTCTGGTTGGCTGGAGCCTGACCTACAGGTAGGGTGGTATCTTAGGGTATGTCAAACTGTAGATACCTCTCTGAAGAAGGCATTGACATTCTTTTGTATATGTCGTGCGGGCAGAACCCCTTACCTATATTTTCTTTGTTAGTCGAAGTAGTGAAGGGAAACTTCCTGTAGGCAGGAAAAGACGGTTTTGCAGTACAGAAGGCCGTACTAGTGATAAAGAGAGTGAGAGCTGTGGTGCGTGGTGCAAAGCATTGCGCCTCTCCTATGCTCGAGTGGTGGGGACATCTCGGAAATATTGTCCAGCAAGTATTTTTGATAAGATGCTGTCTTCTGTGTATGAGTAAGAAGTAGAATTGGAGTAAATAGTGAAGTGAGGTAATTGTGGTCTAGGCGAGTACGGCGAGTGCGACTAAGGCATGGGGTAAGGGCAAAGAGGGAGCTCATGGATGAAAATGTTTTCATGCCACAGGTTCGCCTCAGTATCAGATTTTTGTGAAACTATTATTTGATAACTTGGGTTGGAGTATGGAGACTTCGTTGAATCATTTGTGCCAGGTGTTGCCCAGCTATAAGGCAAACACATTGCGGGAGAGTAGGGGGAACATTATAAATTCTTGTCCTATTGAGAGATCCTATGATTTGTGAATATTGGAGAACCTGCATAACTTTATAACTACAAAACACAAGGGCTCGAAGTTAGAAAAAGCGGTTAAACATCTTGGAATTATGGAAGGTGTATGAAAAAGGCGGGAAGGGGCATAATGTTGAAATTGTGGGGGGAGGGCCAAAAAAGGAGAGTGCAGGAAGTTCTTCTGCGCGCCTCCATATGGGTGTTATCTTTTATCGCCCGCAGAGTGGTACATAAACCCTGAGCTCGTACCACAGTTTTCCCCAGCAGCTATGCTAGTGGTTGCAAGATGGACACAGTTAACGCCTCCATCAGTTATGATGTCTAAGAACTTGGATTATGAGGAAAGTGGAAGGGTAACGACTGTAGCCAGGCCTTTGTTCAAAGTTTTCTCCGGGTAACAGGTGTGTGCACAATCCGGGAAGGTTATTCTCTTCTCATGCCATTCTATACAAGGATTATGTGTTTCCAACCATGGCATCCCCAGTATTATCTGGAACTGCGGGGCTTTGATTAGATCAAACACAATAGTCTCTCGATGCCCATCTTGACTCAACAGTGTCATCTCTCTAGTGGAATGAGTTACAGGCCCCGAGGCAATCTCAGTTCCATCAACTGTGGTGATGACATCCGAAGTGGTCTTTTTGCAAAGAGGTAGATTCATCCTTGACACCAATTCGTGGTCCATATAGTTTCCTACGGCCCCGGTATCTATGTATGCCCTTACTGCGTGCATACGTGATGGCTGCCTGGGATCAAGTAGGACCATTGGGATGATCACATGCGAGGTCTGAGTGTCCTTCTTTAAGCTCGGCAAGCGGACCTCTATGCTTGTCGGGCGTGGTCGTTTCCCGAATCAGGCTCTATGTGGCTTTTATCAGCAACTCCTACCACCTTCTTGGGTGGTTTTGTAGGGCAATCCCGCAGAAAATGTCCTGAGGTTCCACAGTACAGACACAACTGCATCTGTTGTCTTCTTTCTCTTTCCTTTTGAGTTAAGGGTCCTTTAACCCCCCCGATCTGCATAGGTTAAGATGCATCTGTTCCTTTGGGGGCAACGTTGGGTTTAACCAATACCCGATTCTCGAACTTAGCTCGATCAGTCTTTCGGTTCTGAAGTCGGTGGTCTAGCTGGACCACTAAGTCTATAAATTCTGTGCAATCCTGAGGTGGGTTCACAACTTGAGCCAAGACGTCTTTGAGTTCTCTCCGAAGTCCACGATGAAACAATGTAATTCGTTTTTCCTCCGGCCACCCGGTTTCCACCACCAACCTATTGAAGGTTGCAATATAGGTTAGCAGATCCTGGTTACCCTGTCGTAAGGATAAACGTTTGTTGTCCAGGGCTTGTCTGTGTGAGTGTCTGGCAAATAGTTTTTCCATGCTCCTTTGAAAACCCTGAAAATATTGGAGAACCTGCATAACTTTATAACTACAAAACACAAGGGCTCGAAGTTAGAAAAAGCGGTTAAACATCTTGGAATTATGGAAGATGTATGAAAAAGGCAGGAAGGGGCATAATGTTGAAATTGTGGGGGGAGGGCCAAAAAAGGAGAGTGCAGGAAGTTCTTCTGCGCGCCTCCATATGGGTGTTATCTTTTATCGCCCGCAGAGTGGTACACAAACCCTGAGCTCGTACCACAGTTTTTCCCAGCAGCTATGCTAGTGGTTGCAAGATGGACACAGTTAACGCCTCCATCAGTTATGATGTCTAATAACTTGGATTATGAGGAAAGTGGAAGGGTAACTCCTTCAATGATTAGGTCTGCAGAGAGGTTGAAAATGGAGAGCAGGAAGGGGATAAATCCCCCAACTGCTAGGTTAGCAGATAGATTAAAGGTGGAGGAGAAAGAAAGAGTGAGGCCGATAGTTAGAAGAGCTGGGGAAGGATTGAAAATGAGAGAGAAAGAAGAGGCTAGGTCTCTTCCTGTGAGGATAGAGGATAGACTGCCAAGAGTGGTAAATGCGCAAGAACGGGAAACGATGAAGGAATTGCTATGTCTAGCAGAGGAAGAGGTAAGGCTGTTATGGCCGCAGAGAGATGAAGAGCGGGAGAAACTGAAAAGGTAGTTAAGGGACGTAGAAGTAGGGAGGTGGAGACATGGGCATGTTCCTGTTAGATTGGGCAACATGGTTATCAGAATGGTTCAGGTGGACATGGAGAACAGAGATGCTGCCGTGTGTACAGAGGCTGAGCAGGGAGGACAGGTGATGGCACCCTATGCTAGTGCTGAGTATGCCTCTGTGCCTACATAGGGGTTATGGGATGTAGTAGCTGGAGTAGACGAAGTAAGAGAGGAATGGGATATCGAGCAAGGAAGAGCAGGGGGTAGGCACTACAGTTCCCAAGGGTAGAAAAGATCTGTGGATCCCATTTACATTTCATTCTGTGAAGCCAGCACACCCCACATTATGTGGAGTGCTGGGAGATACAATGTACCCCCTTTCACACTAAAGCTGTAGCAATTCTGTTACAGGGACAAGCTTACCTTCAACGGCTGATAGAGAACTACAATCCGTTAACTTTCGCCTTGGTACAGTTACTAACAAGTATTGAAACAAATTTAGCAACGATCTTGTCATCAGTTGCGAAGTGGAAAGGAGAAAGATGTGGGACTGCTCGGGGCACGTAAATAATTGCCCACTTCATTGTATATTCTGTAGCACATTAAATACAACATACATGTATCTTTTTATCGCATTTATACCAACTGTGACGTGTCATTTACTTTTAATATGTTAAATAATGCTTCAATTGGCATAAGGCAAGGGTACTGCTTTCTTGGTTGTTGAAATTCTGTAGTCTCCCAAGTGATGTGGCTCCGTAGCAAGCTGATTGCTATATTATTATTTTTTTTTTTTATTTTTATTGGTTTATTTACAAACCTTTAAAAAGAAAAGCAAAAAGGATGAGACCATACATCGCTCTTCGTTACATTCACATTATCTACATTGGTTTTTGAGCCACCACATTAATCCATTAAACAATTCTCAATTAATGCTAGCAAAGTTGTCAGTGGTAGTATCAATTTTTGATCCGTTCCTCTAAACATGTGAGACCACCACTCCTCAGCATTGAGGGATGGGTGACTCTCGCTCCAATTACCCAGCAGTCGGGTTCTTTCTGTACGTAGGTTTGTACAAAATAGCACTAAGTGTTTTAAAGTTTCTGGTTCTTGATCGCAGAGTCGGCACATTGGATTCATATTCCTGTTAACTATCCATGTTCTCAGGCGTTCTTTTGTTTTGAACATGTTAAGCCGAAAACGCATGTACAGTCTTCTTGCGTTCGGATCAGGAAATAATTCAATGTATTTTTGCAAGTTATTAAAGGCACAAGCCTCAGGTGGCACTTCGCTCAATAGTTTCAAGGCTCCTCTTTCAGAGCAAGTCAGCTCCCAGTCTAGGCGCCATAGTTTTAATTTTGCTGCATCAGGATTTCCTTCTAACAGGGCCGGTTTGATGTCGTATTCCGACATTAAACTTTCACAGCGCTTTAGCCACATTTCTAATACTCCTGAAGTTGATGTGCTTTCATTGTTGAAAATGGCAAATTGCGGAATTCCTTCTCCGACCTTTGTTTTCCGATATAGAGACAACAAACTCCAACAGACAAGTGCGTGCATGGAGATCAGTGATAGTTCGTACCTAATTGATGCTGTTGCAGTCCCTTTGGGTAATCCCAGGACTTTTACCCAAAAAATGTTCTCGAGCGTGGACCAGATTTTCCAAGAGCACCCCAAGGCGTTTTCTGCTCCATATGTTAAGGATGGGATTACTATTTGTTGATAGAATTTTAGTACCACTTTGAGTGAAAACCTGCCAAATCTTTTCTTTAGGACTAGAGCTTGGTTTGCTAATTGTTTACATTTACGTTTTGTCTCTGTTACCCAAGGATTGTCATTAAGACAGGAACTGACGATCATTCCAAGGTATTTTACACTCAGCGATATCAGAAGTTTTTCCGTTCCTATGAACCAAGATTGGTTTTTTCGCGTTCTTTTCTGACCACTCTGCAAATTGTTTAACATAAGAATTTCACATTTTTTTGTGTTAATGAGAAGATGATTTTCAAGCACGTACTGCTGTACTGCGTTGATTTTCCTTTGCAGACCAATCGGTGTCCGATCCAATAGTATGAGGTCATCCGCGTACAGAAGCCAATTCAGGGGAGACCCATGAATCTTCGGCGGAAAAGATCTTACTGCCTCTATTGGAATTCCAATGTCAGAAATAAACAGGGAAAATATAGCTGCCGCCAGGGGGCAACCCTGTTTAACCCCCTTAAATGTTTCGATCGGTGCAGACAATGTTCCAGTTTGGTCCAGTCTTACTCTCACAGTGGTGCCAGTATGTAAGTCTTTTATTGCGTCTAAAAGGTCGATTGGGCACCACCATTTGTTCAGTTTTTCCCATAGCAATTCTCGATCTACCATGTCGAAAGCATTGGAAAAATCAATAAATGCGAGGTATACAGCTGTATTAGATCTAATGGCCTCCATCTTCAATAGATTCAGTAGCAATAAATTCAAAGAACATCCCACACGTTTGACAAAGCCAGTTTGACGCGTATCAACATGGTTAGATTGGTTTGCCCACGTCACTAACTTTGTTTGTAACACGGTTGCATAAATGTTTCCTAATACGTCGAGTAACGCAATTGGTCGGTAGTTTTTTGGGCAGGTTCTGTCACCTTTTTTGTAAATGGGTACAATTACTGCTGATTTCCATGATCTTGGTGTTTGCCTTTGATCGTTTATTCTCTGAAATAATATCATGCAAAAGTCGGCCCACAACTCTGGTTGTTGCTTGATTGTGAAGTTTGCAAGGCCATCCGGGCCGGGAGCTCGCGAGTTGTTGGCTTTCTTAATTATGTTTATGATGTCATCTTTATTGAATACCAAATCCCATTTGTTTGAGATTGTGACACACGGATTAGGTATTTCAAAGTTCTTTTTGTATAAGTCGCTGAAGTGGGCAATCCATACTGACTCAGGCACCATCACGGCTTGCATGCCACACTGGGAGGCTTCTGAATCGTTAATGATGTTCCAGAAGTCTCTGGTATTTTTATTTCCGAGACTTATTAACATTCGTTCTGAGTCACCTTGTAACATTGGGCCTCATTACGATCGTGGCGGTCCGGAAATAACGGTGGCGGTAAACCCGCCGCCACCGTTGTTTCCGGAACGCCTGATCCCGACCCCTGCAGGCGGGAGGTGATGTTCCCGCCAGGTCTGACCTGGCGGGTTTAACACCGCCCGCCTGCAGGCGGACGAGGAAACACCGGCAGCATTACAAGATGCTGCCGGTGTTTCCATGATCCCGATTCCCATTGAGTCCCATAGGACTCAATGGGAATGAGGATTTACACCATTCCGCCTCCGTGATTCCCGGAAAACCGGGGTTGTGATGCCCCGGTAATTCCGGGAGTCACGGAGGCGGAATGGTAATACGAGTCCGGCGTTAACCAGGCGGTTTTACCGCCTCGGTTAACGCCGGACTCGTAATGAGGCCCATTGACCTTTTGTGAGATTTAATCCAGTTTTTGTACCGCTGTCTGGCATCTTTGGTCAAAATTACGCGTGTAGCGTTATCACGGTTCCGGGCTAGTCGGATAGTGCGCCTCATCAAACGTTTTTGTTGCAATACATTGAGATCAAAGCAATGAAGGCGTTTTATGCTAGGTCGTTTTAGCCCACCTTTGTTTGTTTGAAATTTTACTAATAGACCTGCATAGTCAGGTGTTGGTTCTCCTGTACAGTATTGGTCTAATATATGAACGACTTCTTCGGCGTCAAGCCTTAACCTCACTCTGTTTGGTCCAACTTTGATCCTCTGTGACCATTTCGACTTGACATTTTGCGTCTGAATAGTAAATTTCATTATTAACATGTCATGGTCACTCATTTCCTTTGAGATCACTTTTAGTGTGGTTACTCGTTTGTGAAGATCTGCTGAGACAAATATATAGTCGATTATTGAGCCGTGGCAACCACTTTTCCATGTGTGCGCTGGTGGTATGTCGCCTTGAGTGTGACCATTTAGCATTTGCAAATTTCGAGCGCCTAGTTCTTTCTTCATTTTTGACCCCAGATTTTTTGTTGAAGATTTTCTTGCATGAAAGAAATCAATGTTCAAGTCGCCGCAAAGTATTATATTGGAGCTCCTTTGGTTCACAAGTAGACGATCTATGATGGTCGAGATTGCGTCGATGAAATCATCATTCCCCGCACTGGCATGGTTCCAATAAACGTTAATAATCGTCATTTGTTCAGGTGCTAGTTTGTCGCAGTCTGGTCTGGTCAAGGTTGATTCTTGAATAAAAGGAGAATGATTCACAGAGTTTGTAATCCTGAACCCAGATATACTCCTTACCATCGTTAGCAGACCAGCCATTGGGCGCCCCTTGCCAGATTGTATAGCAGGGTTTACGGCGATCTGAAAGCCCGTCGCTACAGGAGCTTCAGTTAACCATGTTTCTTGTAAACAAGCAATTGTCAAATCACCCAACCACTCACTGTAGAACAAATGGTTGAAACCCCGTGTGTTCCACGATCCTAGTGAACATGTCTGGGGTGGGAGCTCGGCCTGGCATTATTGTGGTTGATTGATGTTCAGTGTTGCTGCTACCCAGTTCCAGTTTTGTTCCACCCCAAGAGGAAGAGAGGTAATGTGAGTATTTGTTGCTTCATCGTTTGTTTTCCCATACCCTTGAATTGTTATGGAAAACTGTTTTATGGGTACATTTTCATCTTGACAGCAACCGTTATCAAATGAGACGTGTTTCTTACCAATAGGCAGAAACTTTTTATTTGTTATTTTTGCTTTTGAGCTCTCGTCATTTGAGTTCTGATGCGGGGGCTTTAACCGTCCCGCAAAGTCATTTGACGCTGCCTCGGACAGGCTCTCTGTTGCTTTTTGAGTGTCCCAGACACGTCCTAAAGGCTTAAGTTGGGGGCTATGGTTGCATGTTACTACAGTAGATGATTCATCTTGCAACTTATAGACATCAAAGCCCATAGAAAGAAGAGACACGTTTTCCTCCAAGATGGAGGAAGCGATCAAGGGAGAGGTTATATGAAGCACCACTTTGTCGTTCCGGGACTCTTCTGGGAATTCGACTAAGAGCAGGTCGTCTGAGTTGATGGCACGTAGTCTCGGGACGTGATGTAATAATCCACCGATATTCCTGCGATTTAGAATCAAGTTATCATGAGGCTGCAATCGCTCGACAAGTATTCTGACTAAGGGATGATGATGGGATCCCCTGGATGTTAGAATCTCTTTCGTTGTTTTAGTTGTGTTTATGGATCTTGTTATGTAATCATTATTGTTCCTCTCTGGTAGTAATGAGCGTTGGAACTCGACTCTTTCATTACGAGCTCCTACTTGACTCTTTCTCTGGTCCGAGGGTAGATGAACTTGATCAATACACTTTTCTAATTGGTAAATTCTGTTTTGCTCTTGCCGTTTGTCTTGCATGGTCAGAAAATTGTTGCTCTTATTCGGTAGGGCGACTACCTTGTTGTTTATTTGGAAGTTTCGCCCAGGTGGACACTCAACGTCAGCCTTGGATGACGTGGTAGGAGCACTCGCTTTGGCGTCGTTCCCAATGGAAATCGCTCTGCCCATCGCGGATGCTTCTATCTTTAAGCACTCCGTTTTCGGCTCGTTACCAGTATATGGTTTTTCACAAAGTACAGCACTGGATTCCAAGTCTTCATATACACTGTCATCATAAGTTGACATATTTAATAAGTCAATTGAGGGTTCTTTCTCTGTGCTTACTTTATTGGATTCCTTAGGGACACTCTCAGTGTCAGATAGACTGGCAGAAGCCTGTTTTTGAGTTTGCTTAACAGACTGCTTTATTATTCCCGGGGCTAACGTATGGACCACCTTGATGTTACGTAAAAATTTGCGTGCTCCATTTTGTTTGTTGCCTCTCTTGACAGGTAGATTTTTGGATTTTTTTTTTAATTGTTGTCCGGTCAGATGTTTACCCACACTTTTTTGTGATGATGTCTCGTCTTCTTTGTTGAAAATGGAAAATAATGGTCGATTTGAGTCTTCAATGGGGCCCAGCTCGGTCCAGTTTGGTTCCGCACACTGCGGCTGTGTGGTAGAAGTTGATTCAACTTGTGAATCTCTCAAATTTAATTTTTCAGAGTTTTTAGCTTGTTCGAATGCAGTGTGGAAGGATACGTCAGTAATTTCAATGATTGGAATAGCTTCAGGACTTGGAGTTGCTATACTTGCTGAGGCACAGAGTCTTATTGGCTGTAGTCTGAGTTTTTTTGATGTGATAATAGGGGCCGTAGAGGAATCCACAGGTGGAGTCTGATCAAGTGTCTTCTCAGACAAGACTCCAGAGTTCGCCTGTGTTAGGCTAGATTTGATAATTGGACAAAGGCCCAGCGAATTTGCGGTGACACCACAGTGATCTGTTCCTTGCGTAGAATCTTCAGTTGCCAGTTGTGATAGGTCATGGGGTCCCTTTTGTCCTGATACTGAATGTGGTCGTTTTCCTTCCCATTTGAATAAGGCTAATGCTTCCTTGGCTACTTCAGCGAGTAGTCTTTTGTCAGTTGCCTCATTATTCCTTTGTTTAGTCACAAGCTTATGTAGGTCGTCTAGTTTTCCTACGCCCACCAGCTGTGTTTTATTAGTTAATCCACATATTTGTTCTACATTCACTACTTTTGAATTAAGTAGAGCCACTACCGTGGTCAAATCTCGGTGGCCTCATGTAAATGTTCGTACAGTTTTATGAACGGGGCAAGAGAGATGGTTAATGTGGATAAGACTAGTTCTTGCAGGCATGTGGTCGTCATAGCGGTGTTATCTAAGGAGCTGTGAGTGGGTGCTTTCGACTGGTTGAGGCTTCTGGCAGTATTAGTTCTGTTTCTTCTAATTTTCGAATGGTCGTTCAATGAAGGAAGACTCAGTGGTCTCATCACTGTCTGAGTCGAGGTCAGAGTTTTACTACTCAGCGACAGTATCTTTTTTTTGTGTGCAGAAGTCATGGTCAATTGACGTTTTGTTGTATTATTTGATCTTTTTTGTGACAGAGGTGGTAAACTGTGCGAATCCGGGCTGAAATCCACCCGCTCTCTTGTTGTCGACATTTTTGCTCGCTTGTGTGGAATGTTTACGGCTCCTTCATCTTTTGAGCCGCCCCCCACAGGCTAATCTCAAAATGTCGCGTTTTAATAAATGTTTAACCCCTTCGTTGTTAGGGGTGACTATGGTTGTTACTGTGTCAGCTACACTATCTTTTTTTTGTGCATTATTTAATGTAATTAATTTTTGTAGCACGTTTGTTACGAGATCTGACGGTTCTCGCCGTGCTTTCTGAGTGGTTTGCATGTCCGTCATCGTTGCGCAAGCCCGCGAGCCCACGCAGAAGTCAGTGGGCGGTCCGATCCTCTCCTCATCCGCGAGTGCATCCATGCCAGAGCCGCCAGAACAACCCTTCCCGCCAAAAGCCAGCCCGTCCTCCGTCCAAGGCGAGGACGGGCCAGGTCGCGGCGCCGACAGACAGGCAACCTGCAGGAGGCAGCGAGACACGGGCGCCCGCATCGACTGTTCGCCGGTCCTCCACTCCAGCCTCCCACTCTCCGCGCAACAACCCCTCGCACCGCGCTGCGTTCGCGGACAAATCAGCCGAGGCACCCACCATCGCCTCCGGTGCCATCGACAACACGGCCCCCCACTCGGCCTCCGCCAAGGAACAACACACCATAGGTAAATTAGTGTGAGTTCCTGTGTCTCTCTTGGCTTTGTTTACTGTCCGTGTCTCCAGTACATTATATGGGGGTTGAGCTACTTGATCTGCCACAGCGCTGTGTGGCTCAGGTGCAGAATATAGGGGCGGAGCTTGCACTTGTTCCTCCGGTGAGTCAATCGAATAGGGAGTTTGCCCCCCCGCTGAGTCTGTGTATTACAAGTGCTTCCTTCGCAAAATACATCATCATTTAGAATGCCAGAGTTTGATAATACGGCAGAATTTGCAAGCATGTTTGTATGCGTGTGTATTTCCATGTCTTCCGGATCTTCGCTTGTTGATACACATGAATGATAGTTACTTACTTGGATTTGCCGACTGCTTTGCTGTCTTCGATGAATTGCTGCTGAATCCCCATGTTTCTTCTGAGCACGAGTTTTGGGTGAGGACATCTTTGTCAAAAGTACTTTAATGAAGTTTTGCTTGCCTTTGTCCCTCAACTCCCAACTCGCCAAACAGCTAAACAGCAGAGAGAGAAATCCTCAGCCCTTTTCTCCTCAGGGCTTAGCGCCACAAGGGCGCAAGAGGCGGCCTTTTGTACCCTGTGACCTTACTGGTTGTTGTAATTAAAGGTACAGGTACCGGCACACGCACCTCTTTGTCCTCTTTGTCGGCAGCAGGTTGAGGTGCACGGAAGAGAAAGTAGAGTAGCTCGGTATTGCCACTCGCACTCGCCACAGCTAAACAGCAGAGAGAGAAATCCTCAGCCCTTTTCTCCTCAGGGCTTAGCGCCACAAGGGCGCAAGAGGCGGCCTTTTGTACCCTGTGACCTTACTGGTTGTTGTAATTAAAGGTACAGGTACCGGCACACGCACCTCTTTGTCCTCTTTGTCGGCAGCAGGTTGAGGTGCACGGAAGAGAAAGTAGAGTAGCTCGGTATTGCCACTCGCACTCGCCACAGCTAAACAGCAGAGAGAGAAATCCTCAGCCCTTTTCTCCTCAGGGCTTAGCTGATGAAGCAACGCACGTAGCAATGTGATAGAGAGTGACGCCCTCTATAGCCATTGGAGATTAGACTCAATTATGCTGTGTTTAGGACAAGATGTCAATTTACTGATTAACAATGAACTGATTATTAACTTGTATTTTTATGAAAATGTATTTTAAACTTGAAAGTTTTATATGTGCTTATTGTAAAGTGTATACATGGTAACTGATTTCTTCTTTTTTGTAAAGGTTCATTTTAACCATAAACAAATAATAATTAAAAAAACACTGTAGCAATTCTGTTACAGTGACAAGCTTACCTTTAATGGCTGGTGGCAGTGTTACCTTGTATTAATTCGGTGCACTTTTACCGGGGGCTGTGTTCACATCTACAGTAAAGGCACCCAAGGGTGCTCATTTTATCAAATTGGCCCCTGTCTTCTTTTTTTGGCATTTTTGTGTTTCTTGTCCTCGTTTCTTCCTTCTCCTGACTTCCAGGGTGGGAAATTCCTTTGTGTGATTTTTATCTTCAGCGGGAGTCCACTGTCTGTGAGAACAGGAAGCAAGGGAGGAGTCCAAAACTCCACAGCCCTTTGTCTTCCTCTTTGCCTGAATGGGGACAAATCCCAGTGGGGGGCTGGCTGTCCTGATTGGACAACCAGACCGCCCCTTGTTGCAAAATACAGGGAGGGAATGCAGAAGTTGTGCTGTAGTTCCTGTTAAATACTCCAACCACTGGAACCAAAATGGAAGACGATTGTGAAGGAAAAGAGGATGAGACCATTTCCAGCGATCAGAGAGCCTGATGTGTAACTGGAGCCTCAGTCAGTAGCCCTTGCTTCCAATCGACCTGGGGACTCTGAAAATGACGACCCCGACCCAGAGCCTGGTGAGTCCCTCTAGACTCAGGAAGACCTGCATTTTGAGCCATCCCAAGCCATGCTGCGAACTTGCGTTGCTGCAATACCCCAATACTCTGGGACCTCAAGCCACTGTGTGGTGCACGGTATTCCGAATTTTGAATCTCATGAAAACTTCGTGGGCATCCTGCTGGAGCTCCAGAGGCACAATTCCATTCTGATAAGTCCCCTCACCAGAGTCCTGGACCTTGCAAACGACGAGAATCAGACCGCCGACATTATGTCTTCCTCTGTAATCCTGAAAAGGCACCAAATCCACAGAGCCACATCCAGTCACGAGGAAAACCTTTCCTAGAGCCTTCTCCATTGATCCCTGCTACAAAATCCCTTCCAAGGTCCTGTTTTCAGTCACCACGACAAGGAATCCACCGACGGGGTTTTTGACTGCAGATCCTGAAGTCCTCCTGCTGCAAAATCTTCTTCTGTGCTGGGGTACTCAGCTGGCTGGGGTATTTACTTACCTTAAGTCTCTTGTGATTCATGTGTCCTTTAGGGATGTTAACTGTGATTGGGAGTCCTCTCGTCCAGTGCACCCAGGACCCTGCTGGAATCCTCCTAGGGTGTCTTCTGTGAAGCCTAGGGTGCCTTCTGTGAAGCCCCTGGACCCTCAACGAACTCTTAAGTAAAATACTCACCTGAAGATTTAATGAATAACCAGGATAAAAGAAATGAAGTATTCAAATTACAGACAGAAGTTAAGGGTGAGCTGTCTTGGCTAGCCTCAACGCCGCAAAACATAAACCTCCATACAAGGACTAAGGTGCATCAAACCTTGCCTGCACCAAAGACCAATACTCAACCTGGTGACACCTCTCCAGCAGTAGACCACACTGTGAGCAATAATCAATTCTGTCAATGCCAACAGAACTTACCACTTCCAAAAGCTACGGATGTAATACCTACTACCATGCTAGATCTACAAAACCTACTCCTAGCGGTAACTTCACAGGCAATGATACCATTCATGAAGCTATTAGAAAGCAATCGTGATGCGCAAAAAGACCAAGCTACATTACTTGCTTTAATCCATACAAAACAGATCTTTCTGGAGGCCTTCATAAATACCATACATAACCGACTTAACCAAGAGGCTGAAACCAGTGCTCAGTGGAAGTCAAGGTTGTTTGAAATAGCTAGAAGAGAACATGAAGAGAAGGCAACACTGACACTAGGTATGATGGAGATCATGGTAAACGGGCACAAGACAAACAGTGCAAAACTCCAAAATGAAAATGGAAATAAAGGAGCCACTTCCCTATCAACAGCCCCTGTACAGTCTCACAGTGAGCAGGTCATAACTGTCAAACCAAGTACTACCATAAATCAACTAGAACCCCCAGCTATTCAAGCTTGCAAGGACTTGTCCTCACTATCTGAAAAACAGCCGGAAACTTTGCTATTTTTGTCAATATCAAGAACAGTTTGAATATGCCACATCAAACTCAAACAAAAAAGAAAACAATAAAGAAAAATAAATCAAATGGCTCAAGAGCCTTCTTACGAAACTTAACAGCTCCCAAAGTAAATAAAACTATACAACAAGGGGGAAAAAAAGCTATACTGCCAAATGTGATACTGGAGGAACAAAAAGTAGAGGAGAAAATGCAAACAGAGATATCAATGAATGAGAATATGATATCGAACTCAAATGAAGTCCAACACCAAGAAGACTCACTTACCCAAGATGAACTCCTAAACTTATCCTCTTACTCCAACGACCAATCTTTAATAATCATTGACTCTTATGAAGAAGGGTATACAATAGACTCTACTTATACTGGTACAGAGTTAGAGATATCAATACTCAGTGTGGAATCAATCTCAGACAGCGAATACTCTTACTCGCTATTGGAAGAGAGAACCCAAAGTACTCATAGAGTTACTCGAGCAAACAGTACACACTCAGATGCCAGACTTAGACTGAGTAAACCTATATTCATTGATCCGCTGGAGAGATCACAAAACACACAATTAAAAATTGAAAAATGAAAGATGATGAATATCGACATGATCTGATATTAAACCGAACAAATACTCTACGACTGATACATGCTATTCCCGGGCTACGATGGATTAATACAGGAGATATTAAATTGGTGGAATTTATTGATGAGAAGAAATTAGACGTGATACATGTACATTTTCACAACACAGAGAACATTCAAAAGATAATTAAGGAGGCACAACAATTTCTGAAATTAGGTTTTATATGTACCTCCGTAATAACAAAGAAGAGGAAAATATCGTGCTCCCTACAGAAATATGAGAACAGATCAATCAAGCAGGAGAAACAGGGAGCGGATGGTACTCATGTCTCAGAGACCATAGCAAAATATAGAATGTTCAGTTCAGCAGAAAGAGTGATCAACAAATATACTCGAGCGAATCTTACTAATACACCGTTCTGGAGAGAGGCAGATCTCTCAAATACGACGATGTCCTCAACGAGAACAACCGACTCATAACCATCAACGAAAAAGAACAATAATACATTGACCCTCTGTACATGGAATACTAGAGGATTTTCTCACCTCTTTCGCACAAATACGGATGACCTGTGGAAATATACTTTCATCTGCTTACAAGAGACATGGATTGACACTCTGCCCGGATGTGATGGATATACGGTGACAATGAACACTGCAATATCTCGTAAAATAGGACGACCTTCAGCAGGTCTCCTAACCTTGATTAAAATTGAAGAAAATATACACGTGGTAGACACTACTAACATCTCACCGTGGATCCAACTAACCGTACTAGAAATTCTAAGTACAAGGATGACTACTGGAATTTCACATAAAGTTCCAGCGCAGAGGTTAGCTATATTCAATCTATATTGGAATCATGCAGTGATTCAAACAGATGAATTCATTGACACCGTATTCTCCGCGATGGACAACCTTATCTTGGAAACAAATTGAAATAATATTATGGGGAGATCTTTACATTCATCTAAGTGACAAGCAGGGTCGATTTGTAGATAAAAGACAATTATAAGCGAGAGCAAAAATATGGTCTTAAGAAACAATCTTGAGGCAACTCCATTGCACGTACAAGTTGAAACACAGTCCAAAAACCATCACCTGGACGAATGGAAAAGTAGAAGAAACCTTAGACTACACCTACATCTCTCCAAATCTAGTCTCTAAAATAAAAGTGCAAGATAATACGAGCTCTGATAATAGTGACCATCACATAATCAGCATCACCTGGAAAGTGCCGTATTACGCAGGAGAGAAAATACAGTTACCCCAGATGGAAACTAATACTGCAGTTACCCGACTGCGTATCAATGATAAGGAAATGAAGAATTTAATTAGTACATATTTGTCCACCACGCAGAGTGGCGGCAAACAAATAAATTACAAATGGATACTTACACCATTCCTACGGACGATACATAAACAAGACTCAAATAAGAAAACGCGGAGAAAGATCCTGGAACTAAAAACAACAAACGGTGCAAACATATGGAGTGACATTCAAAAAGTAAAACAAAGCTACCGAAACTGGACACAGAATGCAAAAGCTCTGCATTTACAACACGATACAGAAGCTATGTTAGCACAATTGAAAACTAATGACACGAGAGGTTTGTGGAATTTATTAAATCCACAAACGGACAATCATCACAAAACAATTCAAGGGATTTCGGAAGGCTCATGGATCAGTCACTATGAGACCATCTACAAACTCACAGCGAGCAAACATCTAAACAGTATGGAGCAGACAGAAACAACCCCATGGACAAATGCTTGGACACTTGAGACCATCATAACAATCATAAAGAAGCTAAATACTTCAAGAGCCCCAGGTCCCGATGGCCTGAGTAACGCCCTTATAAAAAAACATCCTGAGGATTGGTCTAGATTTTGCTTACAACTATTCACTGCCATCGAAAAATGGAAGCAAATTCCCATTACTTGGACGAAAGCGATAATGATACCAATCTACAAAGCAGGTGACAGGAAATCACCCTTGAATTACAGACTGATCGCCCTATTGGGCCCAATTGGGAACATTTTTGCCATATTACTGCTCAACAAACTCAATATATGGATCAAAGAAAGTAAAATATTTGACATCAGACAGACTGGAGTCACAAAATGTCTGGGAAAGCATGTAAATCTCATGATCTTGAATCTACTGAAATATGAAGCGCTGGCTAATAAATACAACATGTATGCAGCATTCATAGATTTGCATATGGCGTTTGACATGGTAAATAGAACAACACTATGGCAAAAATTAAAAAAGTGGAATTGTCCATCGACGGTATTGGAGCCAATCATGCAACTATACAATAACACAACATTTAGAGTCAGACTCTCCCAACAAGGACATTATCGGCCCCTATTAATGCTGACAGTGGACTCAAACAGTGCTGCCCTCTTGCAGAAACACTGTGGAAGTTCTACACCACTGACCTAACTGATCCACCTCGTCTTCAGAGAGCTAACCCACCTAAATTGAACAATCAGCACATCCACCATCTTATGTATGCAGACAATATTGTGATTTTGGATAAAACCCAGATAGGGCTTCAAAGAAGTTTAGGGGAGCTTGAAAAATATATGTTGAAAAACAACTTACAGATAAACATTGCCAAAACAAAAATTCTGGAATTGACGGTTAAGAAACCACAAAAAAATCATTTTCAATTCCATATGAATGACAAAAAATTTACTACAGTCAGAACAATCAAATATCTGGGAATTATAGTGAATCAGTCGAAAGTAGAAATACCATGGACAAATAATTTAAGAATAAAAACAGCGTCACTAACAAGACAAGGTTTAATTTTACATAGAAAATTCGGACAATTCTCGCTAAAGCCGATTGTCATCTTCTATCGACAAAAAGTGACTCCCATTTTAACATCTGGGAGTGAGTCTCTGATAAACATTGATCAATCGATCTGGGACTGTCTGGAAAGCATGTTTTGGCGGAAAATTCTTGCGCTACCAAAATCATTCCCAATCAGAAGAATTAGACACAAGATCGCTATTCAATCCTTAACATCAATAGTCGAGTGGAAAACAATTGATCTATATAGAAAAATGATCAATGAGGACGATATTCCAGCATACAGAGTATTCCGACAAAGGAAAAACACAGTCGCTAATACAGCCTTAGCAATATGGAAAAATACCATGATTGGTGTAATGGCTGCAAACAACATAACGCAAGAGATGTTATTGAAGCGACCTCAATGTGCAAAACAAAATATACAGCGAAACAATTGGATACGTACTTTGGCAGAAAAATCGCATTATCAGATGAATTTGAATTGTGAGCTAGATAGCCGAGCACTTAATGATCTGCCGTCATACCTGAAACAATTTCCGGATAGGATGATTAGGGATCAATTTATTAGACTAAGATTGAACCAATTACCCACACAAGAACTTATGGCAAATAACAAGCAAATCCCGAAAGAAGATGCCTTCTGCAGATTCTGTGAGGACAAACAGATGCTTGAGAATCTTCATCATATCATCATGATTTGCCCTGCGCTAGCTGGAAGGAGAAATTGGTTTCGAGGAATGATATCCACGATGGGGCCTGAGCTAAATAGTCATGATAGATGGAACTTTATCCTGTCAGGGAACAATAGGAGTCTCACTACTATCATCATTCAATTCGGGAACCACATCAGCTCCACAAAGCTTAAAGGGCAGCTGGTACGGTGGACTTAAAGCAGAAGAGAAAATTGAACTAATGATGTATGGAAAGCAACAGACAAAAGGATGAAAACATTTAACTCTATTTCTGTACTGTAAATTGTGGAAGTATTAGATTTTATATGTATAAATGAAACGTTTTTGTAAAAAAATTAAACCATCTTAAATTTAAAAAAGAATTAAAAAACACTCACCTTTTTTAACAGGCTTCCTAAGGAACTCTGACTTTTGCTACTTAAGAACCTATCCTAACAATGCCTGTTGTACACTAGATCCTAGTGACCCCCCCCCTTCTGCCACTGAGAAAACTCATGCTCCAAGAATAAGGGAAATACTTTTAAAGTCTTAAAGATTGGGCCTTTTGCCTAGAAAAGAAAATAAGTGTTTAAACGTGACTTACTTGTAAAAGAAGTTGGTTGATAACTGTAACTCTGAGAGTGAACAGTTACAAAAATTCTTACTTACCTTGACTGTGTGTTGGACTATTCTGAAAAGTATATATAAGGTTGTTTTACTTACCTTAGAAATGTTGTGCCATTCTGAAAAGTATATGTTACATCTTTCTTTCCTTAGAAACTGTTTCGCCATTCTCACAGAAAGTAGATGTAAGGTTATATTACTCACCTGTGATTTGGTTGAGCCTCTTCCCAAAAGTAATGCTGTTGGTTTCACTTCACTATTCGTGTTAGGATAAATGTATGAGCATTCCCCAACTGGGTCTTCCTTTCCCTGACTTGCTATTAGTCTGTCCAGAATAAGTCTGCATTCGGTTTTACCTACCTAGAATAACCTTGAGTCATTCATAAAGGGTAACACTGGGTTTTGCATTCCCTGTTCTGTTTTAGACAGACACTAAAACAGTCTTATGTTTATATCTGCCCCAAGTTGCTGATAGCTGCTTGAAAATGTATATGGGTTTTACTTACCTTGGGTTAACTGCCATCCCAAAAATAAATTACAAGAGTTACTGTTTGTTTGTTTGTTTGTTTATTTATTTGTATGGCGCTCCGGACCCAGGGGTATAAGGGCGTATATGAACAAGGTTACAGGTACATTTTAGGCTGTTACAAAGTACAATTACTAGCATTTTACATAATATATACAGTTGGCAGATTACAGGTTTATAATATACAATATACAAGAGAAGGGCATCATTTAAGAACGGTCTGTGACGCTAGTGTTTGTCCAATAACCAGCTGATAACCTGTTTGCTAAAGGGTAGAAACGAACCGATGGATTCAATGTTGAATGGTAGGGTATTCCAGAGTTGGTAGGCAAGGACCGTGAAGCTGGATCCTCCAGCTCTTATTAGGGAGAATCTGGGCACTGATAGGCATAATGTGTTGGTGGATCTAGTGGTTCTAGTCATGGATTTCAGGGTGAATCTGTTGGTGAGATAAGGCGGAGCTAGGTGGTTTAAGGCTTTGTATGTAAGACAGATAGTCTTTAAGTCCATTTTTTGTTGGATAGTAAGCCATTTGCATGATAATCTGGTGGTGGCGATGTGCTCGCGTCTTGATATGTTAAGGGCTGCTCGCAGAACATTATTTTGAAGCACCTAAAGTTTTTTTATAATGGATTTGTTTGCGCCTAGATAAAGACGGTTACAATAGTCCAATTTGGATTGTATAAGAGCCCTGGCCAGCGTCAGGCAACTATTTGTGGAAAGGAACGGTCTACATGCCCTGATCAGCTTACCTGTGAAGGCCGTGGCAGAGGCGGTCATGTTCACTTGATCGGAGAGGTTGGTGTTGGCATCAAGGTAGAAACCAAGCGTTTTCACATTTTTGACAATGGGGATGATGTTACCATCGATGATAAAGCTATTGTAGTTAGGGCTGAGTTTCAGTAGATTATTGGGTGTACCGACAAGGAGAAGCTCAGCCTTCTCATCATTAAGGCATAAGCCATGGGAAGCCATCCATGCCTGAATGATGGAGAAAATTCCGTTGATCCGGGTGAGGTCGGCATTGTAGTTACTAGAAAGGGTAAGGAGTAACTGGGTGTCATCTGCATAATTAGTGTATGTGACACCCAGATGGTCCAGTTTGTCAAAGAGTGGCTTTGTAAATATATTGTACAAAGTGGGCGAAACGCAGGAGCCTTGTGGGACCCCGCGTGTGATAGGGGTAGGGTCTGCTGCGGCTACTGGGGAGAAGACCCTCATGGTTCTGTTAGCCAGGAAGGATTGTATCCACATGACAGCAGAGGAGGAGAAATGAGCTGCAGAGGAGAGGTGGTTGCAAAGGATTTTGTGGTCGACCAAGTCGAACGCTGCTGAGAGGTCTAGGAGGAGTAGGATGGCGGCGTTACCTTTATCTTTAATTTCATCGATTTGGCTTTTGAGCTCAACAAGGGCAGTTTCTGTTCCATGTTGAGGTCTAAAGCCAGATTGACGTATTCCTAACAGTTGGTTAGTCTCAAGGTACTCCTGAATTTGCAGGTAGGCAACTCTGTCTATGATTTTTAACAGGAATGGGACCGTGGTGATGGGTCTGTAATTAGTAGGTATAGCAGGGTCTAGGGTTTGTTTTTTTAAGAGGGGGAGAACCCAAGATTATTTCAGATTACTGGGGACAAGGTTAGTGGAGAAAGATAGGTTTATAAGTTTAGTAATAAAAGCGGATAGTTCTCTGAATGCGTCTTTTATAGTCTGGGCAGGGGAGGTGTCCCCTTTACAGTTAGAGGGTTTTAAGGATGCTATCATTTTTTCTACTTCCAGACTTGTTACCTTTTTGAATGTGAAGTCTAGGTTGGAGTCAGTGGATAATGGTGAACTAGGGTTAGTGGGCTTGCTACTGGTGAGTTGATTGCGTTTATCTTCTATTTTCGTTTTGAGCCCAACAATTTTGTTGGCAAGGGCATTTTGGATACTAGTGCACCAAGTTTTATCTTTGGTACAAGTGTCAGTTGGAGGGTTAGGGTTATCTAATTCCTTAAGTATGGTGAAAAGCTCTTTGATGCAGGAGCCTGTCTGGTTGATCCTGACGTTGTAAGTTTCTTTCTTAGTGCGAATAATCTCTCTTTTATAGAGTGAGGAGATATTAGTTAGATTAGATTTATTTTCAGCAGATGGTGTTGTTTTCCATAATGTTTCAAGCTTAGCTTTATTTTTTCGGAGAGTTTTAAGTTCGCGGGTGTACCAGGAGTTCAAATGAGCTCTGGGTTTTTCTTTGCGCAGTTTTAATGGGGCAATGGTATCTATGGCACTGGCTTGTAACTTTTGACAAGTAGTTTAATGTTGGAAGTAGCAGGGAGTGCGTTGAGGGTGGGCAGGACCAGAGGTAGTAGTGCCTCAGCAGTGATGTTACTCTTGTTCCTGGTCGGGCATGCGGGTGCATCGGGGCATTTTTTTAGAGGTTGGATAGCGATATTAATCTCTAAGGGAACAAGGTAGTGGTCAGTCCATGGGAGAGGTTGAGGGGTGTTACAGATGATGTTACAGTTGTGGACCGCTACCCAGTCGATAGTCCTCCCCTTCTGATGAGTAGGTTGAGAGCTAAGTTGTGTGAAGCCATGCTCTGCTAGGGCATAGACTAGTAAGAGGCAGGAGAGTCATTGGGATCATTGTATCCAAGGTTAAAATCTCCATGTATGATAGTCCAAGCGGAGGGCTTAGAGTTCTCAGCTATAAGGGAAGTGATGTCTTCCTCAAAGGCACCCGGCGGGCCTGGGACTCTGCATATTAGGTGAATGGTAATTGTACTTTTGGGAGATGTTTGTAGCTTGATTGTAAGATGCTCACAGGATTTTAGTGTAGAGGAGGTGACTGGTGTCAGGTCTAGGGAGGATTTAAAAATAATGGCTAATCCTCCTCCGCGTGTACCTGGTCTGTTGGCTCTAAGGATGGAGTATTTGTTGGGAATGGCTAATGTTAGGTGTGGTCCTGCAGCTTCATGTAGCCAAGTTTCTGTTATGGCCAGGAAGTCGAGATCATTGGTTAGGATGGTGTTGGCGATTTCTGTGGAATTGGCAACAAGGGATCTGACATTAAGTAGAGCTCCTTTTAGGGGGGGTACTTTAAGTTTGGTGAACGTTGTGTCCTTGAGGTTGGACTTCTTGAAGGGTTTAGTAGGATACTTACTAATAGTGATGGGAAGTCTCATACCTAGTCTACTATTACGGGTTATGAGGTTAGGATTGACAGTAGGTGTGTTACCAGGTGACTGCCTGGTTGTAGAGTGATTTGGTCTGACTTTAATAACGTTGGGCTGGATACTTGGAGTAGTATTCCCAGTCACGCATAGGACACTTGGCCTGGGGTGCTGCTAAATTCTGTCAGGAGCAGTGTTGGTAGGAGTGTCAAGTGGGCGGCTGATGTCATTGGCAATGGGATTGTGATGGTGGTAGTGTGGGAAGGGTGGAGTGGTGGGTAAAAAGGGTGTAGGGCAGGGGATAGGGGAATGTCTAGGGCAT
Organism: Ambystoma mexicanum; assembly: GCA_002915635.3. Lineage (NCBI taxonomy): Eukaryota > Metazoa > Chordata > Amphibia > Caudata > Ambystomatidae > Ambystoma > Ambystoma mexicanum. Next base: position 1,375,139,323 of record CM010929.2, read on the forward strand.
CCAAGTTTGGCAAGGCCATTACTGAAGGCAATGTAACTGTTACCACTGCAGGGAATGGTGTCTTGCATGATACAGAAGGGGAAGATAGTGAGTAAGAGCCAGGTGAGCATGGTTAGTACAATAAAGTCTAGGTAGTGCAGCTCAGGATAGGCCAGACAGTCTAGGCTATGTATGTCAAATTAAGCTAGAAACTCACCAGATCTGCCTGCATGTGTTTTACTGTACAACCCTCAGACCGCACGTCCAGGGACAGATGTGTGGCCACATCTGGGTGACAAACAGGTCATCTAGTAAGACCAACCTGCATGTGTCCTACTGTACAACCCTCAGACCTCACTTCCAGGGACACATGTGTGTGTGGCCACATCTGGGTGAGAAACAGGACCTCTAGTAAGACCAGCCTGCATGTATTCTACTGTACAACCGTTTGACCTCACTCCCAGGGACAGATGTGTGGCCACATCTGGGTGAGAACCAGGACCTCTAGTAGAAGCAACCTGCATGTGTTCTACTTTACAACCATCAGACCTCACTTCCAGGGACAGATGTGTGTGTGGCCACATCTGGCGAGAAACAGTACTTCTAGTAAGACCAACCTGCATGTGTTCTACTGTACAACCCTCAGACCTCACTCCCAGTGACAGATGTGTGGCCACATCTGGGTGAGAAACAGGACCTCTAGTAAGTTCAACCTGCATGTGTTCTACTTTACAACCCTCTGCCCTCACTCCCAGCGATAGGTGTGTGGCAACATCTGGGTGAGAAACAGGACCTCTAGTAAGACCAACCTTCATGTGTCCTACTGTACAACCATCAGACCTCACTTCCAGAGACAGATGTGTGTGTGGCCACATCTGGGTGAGAAACAGAACCTCTAGTAAGACCAACCTGCATGTGTTCTACTGTACAACCCTCAGACCTCACTCCCAGCGACATATGTGTGGCCACATCTGGGTGAGAAACAGGGCCTCTAGTACGTACAACCTGCATGTGTTCTACTGTACAACCCTCTGCCCTCACTCCCAGCGATAGGTGTGTGGCCACATCTGGGTTAGAAACAGGATCTCTAATAAGACCAAACTGCATGTGTTCTACTGTACAACCCTCTGAACTCACTTCTAGGGACAGATGTGTGAACACATCTGGGTGGAAAACAGGTCCTCTAGTAAAACCAACCTGCATGTGTTCTACTGTACAACCCTCCTACCTCACTCCCAGAGACAGATGTGTGACCACATCTGGGTGAGAAACAGGACCTCTTGTAAGACAAACCTGCATGTGTTCTACTGTACAACCCTCTGACCTCACTCCCAGGGATCCATGTGTGGCCACATCTGGGTGAGAAACAGGACCTCTAGTAAGACCAGCCTGCATGTGTTCTACTGTACAACCCTCAGACTGCACTTCCAGGGACATATGTGTGGCCACATCTGGGTGACAAACAGGTCATCTAGTAAGACCAACCTGCATGTGTCCTACTGTACAACCCTCAGACCTCACTTCCAGGGACAGATGTGTGTGTGGCCACATCTGGGTGAGAAACAGGACCTCTAGTAAGACCAGCCTGCATGTGTTCTACTGTACAACCGTTTGACCTCACTCCCAGGGACAGATGTGTGGCCACATCTGGGTGAGAACCAGGACCTCTAGTAGAAGCAACCTGCATGTGTTCTACTTTACAACCATCAGACCTCACTTCCAGGGACAGATGTGTGTGTTTGGCCACATCTGGCGAGAAACAGTACTTCTAGTAAGACCAACCTGCATGTGTTCTACTTTACAACCCTCTGCCCTCACTCCCAGCGATAGGTGTGTGGCAACATCTGGGTGAGAAACAGGACCTCTAGTAAGACCAACCTTCATGTGTCCTACTGTACAACCCTCAGACCTCACTTCCAGAGACAGATGTGTGTGTGGCCACATCTGGGTGAGAAACAGAACCTCTAGTAAGACCAACCTGCATGTGTTCTACTGTACAACCCTCAGACCTCACTTCCAGCGACATATGTGTGGCCACATCTGGGTGAGAAACAGGACCTCTAGTAAGACCAGCCTGCATGTGTTCTACTGTACAACCCTCAGACCGCACTTCCAGGGACAGATGTGTTACCACATCTGGGTGAGAAACAGGACATCTAGTAAGACCAGCCTGTATGTGTTCTACTGTATAACCCTCAGACCTCACTTCCAGGGACAGATCTGTGGCCACATCTGGGTGAGAACCAGGACCGCTAGTAAGAGCAACCTGCATGTGTTCTACTTTATAACCATCAGACCTCACATCCAGGGACAGATGTGTGTGTGGCCACATCTGGGCGAGAAACAGGACGTCTAGTAAGACCAACCTGCATGTGTTCTACTTTACAACCCTCTGCCCTCACTCCGAGCGATAGGTATGTGGCCACATCTGGGTGAGAAACAGGACCTCTAGTAAGACCAACCTGCATGTGTTCTACTGTACAACCCTCTGAACTCACTTCTAGGTACAGATGTGTGGACACATCTGAGTGAGAAACAGGTCCTCTAGTAAGACCAACCTGCATGTGTTCTAATGTACAACCCTCAGACCTCACTCCCAGGGACAGATGTGTGGCCACATCTGGGTGTGAAACAGGACCTCTAGTAAAACCAACCTTCATGTGTCCTACTGTATAACCCTCAGACTGCACTTCCAGGGACAGATGTGTGGCCACATCTGGGTGAGAAACAGGACCTCTAGTAAGACCAGCCTGCATGTGTTCTACTGTACAACCCTCAGACCTCACTTCCAGGGACAGTTGTGTGTGGTCGCATCTGGGTGAGAAACAGGACCTCTAGTAAGACCAGCCTGCATGTGTTCTACTGTACAACCGTCAGACTGCACTTCCAGGGACAGATGTGTGGCCACATCTGGGTGAGAAACAGGTAATCTACTAAGACCAACCTGCATGTGTCCTACTGTACAACCCTCAGACCTCACTTCCAGGGACAGTTGTGTGTGTGGTCGCATCTGGGTGAGAAACAGGACCTCTAGTAAGACCAGCCTGCATGTGTTCTACTGTACAACCCTCAGACCGCACTTCCAGGGACAGATGTGTGGCCACATCTGGGTGAGAAACAGGACCTCTAGTAAGACCAACCTGCATGTGTTCTACTGTACAACCCTCAGACCTCACTTCCAGGGACAGTTGTGTGTGTGGTCGCATCTGGGTGAGAAACAGGACCTCTAGTAAGACCAGCCTGCATGTGTTCTACTGTACAACCCTCAGACCGTACTTCCAGGGACAGATGTGTGGCCACATCTGGGTGAGAAACAGGTCATCTACTAAGACCAACCTGCATGTGTCCTACTGTACAACCCTCAGACCTCACTTCCAGGGACAGTTGTGTGTGTGGTCGCATCTGGGTGAGAAACAGGACCTCTAGTAAGACCAGCCTACATGTGTTCTACTGTACAACCCTCAGACCGCACTTCCAGGGACAGATGTGTTGCCACATCTGGGTGAGAAACAGGACATCTAGTAAGACCAGCCTGCATGTGTTCTACTGTATAACCATCTGACCTCACTTCCAGGGACAGATGTGTGGCCACATCTGGGTGAGAACCAGGACCGCTAGTAAGAGCAACTGCATGTGTTCTACTTTATAACCATCAGACCTCACATCCAGGGACAGATGTGTGTGTGGCCACATCTGGGCGTGAAACAGGTCTTCTAGTAAGACCAACCTGCATGTGTTCTACTGTACAACCCTCAGACCTCACTCCCAGCGACAGATGTGTGGCCACATCTGGGTGAGAAACAGGACCTCTAGTAAGTCCAACCTGCATGTGTTCTACTTTTCAACCCTCTGCCCTCACTCCCAGCGATAGGTATGTGGCCACATCTGGGTGAGAAACAGGACCTCTAGTAAGACCAACCTGCATGTGTTCTACTGTGCAACCCTCGACCTCACTCCCAGGGACAGATGTGTGGCCACATCTGGGTGTGAAACAGGACCTCTAGTAAGACCAACCTTCATGTGTCCTACTGTACAACCCTCAGACCTCACTTCCAGAGACAGATGTGTGTGTGGCCACATCTGGGTGAGAAACAGAACCTCTATTAAGACCAACCTGCATGTGTTCTACTGTACAACGCTTTGACCTCACTTCCAGCGACAGATATGTGGCTACATGTGGATGACAAACAGGACCTCTAGTAAGACCAACCTGCATGTGTTCTACTGTAAAATCCTCAGACCTCACTTCCAGGGACAGATGTGTGTTTGGCCGCATCTGGGTGAGAAACAGGACCTCTAGTAAGACCAGCCTGCATGTGTTCTTCTGTACAACCCTCAGACCGTACTTCCAGGGACAGATGTGTGCCCACATCTGGGTGAGAAACAGGTCCTCTAGTAAGACCAACCTGCATGTGTCCTACTGTACAACCCTCAGACCTCACATCCAGGGACAGCTGTGTGAGTGGTCACATCTGGGTGAGAAACAGGACCTCTAGTAAGACCAACCTGCATGGGTTCTACTGTACAACCCTCAGACCTCACTCCCAGCGACAGATGTTTGGCCACATCTGGGTGAGAAACAGGACCTCTAGTAAGTCCAACCTTCATGTGTTCTACTGTACAACCCTCTGCCCTCACTCCCAGCGATAGGTGTGTGGCCACATCTGGGTTAGAAACAGGACCTCTAATAAGACCAACCTGCATGTGTTCTACTGTACAACCCTCTGAACTCACTTCTAGGGACAGATGTGTGGACACATCTGGGTGAGAAACAGGTCCTCTAGTAAGACCAACCTGCATGTGTTCTACTGTACAACCCTCCTACCTCACTCCCAGAGACAGATGTGTGACCAGATCTGGGTGAGAAACAGGACCTCTAGTAAGACAAACCTGCATGTGTTCTACTGTACAACCCTCTGACCTCACTCCCAGGGATAGATGTGTGGCACGTCTGGCTGAGAAACAGGACCTCTAGTAAGACCAACCTGCATGTGTCCTACTGTACAACCCTCAGACCTCACTTCCAGAGACAGATGTGTGTGTGGCCACATCTGGGTAAGAAACAGGACCTCTAGTAAGACCAACCTGCTTGTGTTCTACTGTACAACCCTCAGACCTCCCTTCCAGCGACAGATGTGTGGCCACATCTGGGTGAGAAACAGGTCCTCTGATAAGACCAACCTACTTGTGTTCCACTGTACAACCCTCAGACCTCACTCCCAGGGACATATGTGTGGCCAATTCTGGGTGAACAACAGGACCTCTAGTAAGATCTGCCTGCATGTGTTTTACTGTACAACCCTCAGACCTCACTTCCAGCGACAGATGCATGGCCACATCTGGGTGATAAAAAGGTCCTCTAGTAAGACCAACCTGCTTATACAACCCTCTGCCCTCACTCCCAGCGATAGGTGTGTGGCCACATCTGGGTTAGAAACAGGACCTCTAATAAGACCAGACTGCATGTGTTCTACTGTACAACCCTCTGAACTCACTTCTAGGGACAGATGTGTGAACACATCTGGGTGGAAAACAGGTCCTCTAGTAAAACCAACCTGCATGTGTTCTACTGTACAACCCTCCTACCTCACTCCCAGAGACAGATGTGTGACCACATCTGGGTGCGAAACAGGACCTCTTGTAAGACAAACCTGCATGTGTTCTACTGTACAACCCTCTGACCTCACTCCCAGGGATCCATGTGTGGCCACATCTGGGTGAGAAACAGGACCTCTAGTAACACCAACCTGCATGTGTTCTACTGTACAACCTTCAGTTCTCACTTCCAGGGACAGTTGTGTGTGTGGTCGCATCTGGGTGAGAAATAGGACCTCTAGTAAGACCAGCCTGCATGTGTTCTACTGTACAACCCTCAGACCGCACGTCCAGGGACAGATGTGTGGCCACATCTGGGTGACAAACAGGTCATCTAGTAAGACCAACCTGCATGTGTCCTACTGTACAACCCTCAGACCTCACTTCCAGGGACAGATGTGTGTGTGGCCACATCTGGGTGAGAAACAGGACCTCTAGTAAGACCAGCCTGCATGTGTTCTACTGTACAACCGTTTGACCTCAATCCCAGGGACAGATGTGTGGCCACATCTGGGTGAGAACCAGGACCTCTAGTAGAAGCAACCTGCATGTGTTCTACTTTACAACCCTCTGCCCTCACTCCCAGCGATAGGTGTGTGGCAACATCTGGGTGAGAAACAGGACCTCTTGTAAGACCAACCTTCATGTGTCTACTGTACAACCATCAGACCTCACTTCCAGAGACAGATGTGTGTGTGGCCACATCTGGGTGAGAAACAGAGACCTCTAGTAAGACCAACCTGCATGTGTTCTACTGTACAACCCTCAGACCTCACTCCCAGCGACATATGTGTGGCCACATCTGGGTGAGAAACAGGGCCTCTAGTACGTACAACATGCATGTGTTCTACTGTACAACCCTCTGCCCTCACTCCCAGCGATAGGTGTGTGGCCACATCTGGGTTAGAAACAGGATCTCTAATAAGACCAAACTGCATGTGTTCTACTGTACAACCTCTGACTGCACTTCCAGGGACAGATGTGTGGCACATCTGGTGAGAAACAGGACCTCTAGTAAAACCAACCTGCATGTGTTCTACTGTACAACCCTCTACCTCACTCCCAGGACAGATGTGTGGCCACATCTGGGTGAGAAACAGGACCTCTAGTAAGACAACCTGCATGTGTTCTACTGTACAACCCTCTGACCTCACTCCCAGGGATCCATGTGTGGCCACATCTGGGTGAGAAACAGGACCTCTAGTAAGACCAGCCTGCATGTGTTCTACTGTACAACCCTCAGACTGCACTTCCAGGGACATATGTGTGGCCACATCTGGGTGACAAACAGGTCATCTAGTAAGACCAACCTGCATGTGTCCTACTGTACAACCCTCAGACCTCACTTCCAGGGACAGATGTGTGTGTGGCCACATCTGGGTGAGAAACAGGACCTCTAGTAAGACCAGCCTGCATGTGTTCTACTGTACAACCGTCTGACCTCACTCCCAGGGACAGATGTGTGGCCACATCTGGGTGAGAACCAGGACCTCTAGTAGAAGCAACCTGCATGTGTTCTACTTGTACAACCCTCAGACCGCACTTCCAGGGACAGATGTGTGGCCACATCTGGGTGAGAAACAGGACCTCTAGTAAGACCAACCTGCATGTGTTCTACTGTACAACCCTCTGCCCTCACTCCCAGCGATAGGTGTGTGGCAACATCTGGTGATAAACAGGACCTCTAGTAAGACCAACCTGCATGTGTCCTACTGTACAACCCTCAGACCTCACTTCCAGAGACAGATGTGTGTGTGGCCACATCTGGTGAGAAACAGAACCTCTATTAAGACCAACCTGCATGTGTTCTACTGTACAACCCTCAGACCTCACTTCCAGCGACAGATGTGTGGCCACATCTGGGTGAGAAACAGGGCCTCTAGTACGTCCAACCTGCATGTGTTCTACTGTACAACCCTTCTGCCCTCACTCCCAGCGATAGGTGTGTGGCCACATCTGGGTGAGAAACAGGACCTCTAATAAGACCAAACTGCATGTGTTCTACTGTACAACCCTCTGAACTCACTTCTAGGGACAGATGTGTGAACACATCTGGGTGGAAAACAGGTCCTCTAGTAAAACCAACCTGCATGTGTTCTACTGTACAACCCTCCTACCTCACTCCCAGAGACAGATGTGTGACCACATCTGGGTGAGAAAAAGGACCTCTTGTAAGACAAACCTGCATGTGTTCTACTGTACAACCCTCTGACCTCACTCCCAGGGATCCATGTGTGGCCACATCTGGGTGAGAAACAGGACCTCTAGTAAGACCAACCTGCATGTGTCCTAATGTACAACCCTCAGACCTCACTTCCAGAGACAGATGTGTGTGTGGCCACATCTGGGTGAGAAACAGGTCCTGTAGTAAGTCCAACCTGCATGTGTTCTACTGTAGAATCCTCAGACCTCACTCCCAGCAACAGATGTGTGGCCACATCTGGGTGAGAAACAGGACCTCTAGTAAGACCAACCTGCTTGTGTTCTACTGTACAACCCTCTGACCTCACTCCCAGGGATAGATGTGTGGCCACATCTGGGTGAGAAACAGGACCTCTAGTAAGACCAACCTGCATGTGTTCTACTGTAGAACCCTCAGACCTCACTCCCAGCAACAGATGTGTGGCCACATCTGGGTGAGAAACAGGACCTCTAGTAAGACCAACCTGCTTGTGTTCTACTGTACAACCCTCAGACCTCACTCCCAGGGACATATGTGTGGCCACATCTGGGTGAGAAACAGGTCCTCTAGTAAGTCCAACCTGCATGTATTCTACTGTACAACCCTCTGCCCTCTCTCCCAGCGATAGGTGTGTGGCCACATCTGGGTGAGAAACAGGACCTCTAGTAAGACCAACCTACATGTGCTTTACTGTACAAACCTCAGACCTCACTCCCAGCGACAGATGTGTGTCCACATCTGGGTGAGAAATAGGTCCTCTAGTAAGACCAACCTGCTTGTGTTCCACTCTACAACCCTCAGACCTCACTCCCAGTGACATATGTGTGGCCACTTCTGGGTGAGAAACAGGACCTCTAGTAAGATCTGCCTGCATGTGTTTTACTGTACAACCCTCAGACCTCACTTCCAGCGACAGATGTGTGGCCACATCTGGGTGAGAAACAGGTCCTTTAGTAAGACCAACCTGCTTGTGTTCTACTGTACAACCCTCAGACCTCACTTCCTGGGACAGATGTGTGGCCACATCTGGGTGAGAAACAGGTCCTCTAGTAAGACCAACCTGCTTGTGTTCTACTGTACAACCCTCAGACCTCGCTTACTGGGACAGATGTTTGGCCACATCTGGGTGAGAAACAGGTCCTCTAGTAAGACCAACCTGCTTGTGTTCTACTGTACATCCCTCAGACCTCACTCCCAGCGATAGGTGTGTGGCAACATCTGGGTGAGAAACAGGACCTCTAGTAAGACCAACCTTCATGTGTCCTACTGTACAACCCTCAGACCTCACTTCCAGAGACAGATGTGTGTGTGGCCACATCTGGGTGAGAAACAGAACCTCTATTAAGACCAACCTGCATGTGTTCTACTGTACAACCCTCAGACCTCACTTCCAGCGACATATGTGTGGCCACATCTGGGTGAGAAACAGGGCCTCTAGTACGTCCAACCTGCATGTGTTCTACTGTACAACCCTCTGCCCTCACTCCCAGCGATAGGTGTGTGGCCACATCTGGGTTAGAAACAGGACCTCTAATAAGACCAAACTGCATGTGTTCTACTGTACAACCCTCTGAACTCACTTCTAGGGACAGATGTGTGGCCACATCTGGGTGAGAAACAGGTACCTCTAGTAAGACCAACCTGCATGTGTTCTACTGTACAACCCTCTACCTCACTCCAGGACAGATGTGTGACCACATCTGGGTGAGAAAAAGGACCTCTAGTAGAACAACCTGCATGTGTTCTACTGTACAACCCTCTAGACCTCACTCCCAGGGATCCATGTGTGGCCACATCTGGGTGAAAACAGGACCTCTAGTAAGACCAACCTGCATGTGTCCTACTGTACAACCCTCAGACCTCACTTCCAGGACAGAGTGTGTGTGGCCACATCTGGGTGAGAAACAGGACCTCTAGTAAAGACAACCTGCATGTGTTCTACTGTACAACCCTCAGACCTCACTTCCAGGGACAGATGTGTGTGGCCACATCTGTGAGAAACAGTACTTCTAGTAAGACCAACCTGCATGTGTTCTACTGTACAACCCTCAGACCTCACTCCCAGTGACAGATGTGTGGCCACATCTGGTGAGAAACAGGACCTCTAGTAAGTCAACCTGCATGTGTTCTACTGTACAACCCTCTGCCCTCACTCCCAGCGATAGGTGTGTGGCAACATCTGGGTGAGAAACAGCACCTCTAGTAAGACCAACCTGCATGTGTCCTACTGTACAACCCTCAGACCTCACTTCCAGAGACAGATGTGTGTGGCCACATCTGGGTGAGAAACAGACCTCTAGTAAGACCAACCTGCATGTGTTCTACTGTACAACCCTCAGACCTCACTCCCAGCGACAGATGTGTGGCCACATCTGGGTGAGAAACAGGGCCTCTAGTAGACCAACCTGCATGTGTCTACTGTACAACCCTCAGACCTCACTTCCAGGGACAGATGTGTGTGGCCACATCTGGGTGAGAAACAGGTCCTCTAGTAAGACCAACCTGCATGTGTTTCTACTGTACAACCCTCTGAACCTCACTTCTAGGGACAGATGTGTGACACATCTGGGTGGAAAACAGGACCTCTAGTAAAACCAACCTGCATGTGTTCTACTGTACAACCCTCCACCTCACTCCCAGAGACAGATGTGTGACCACATCTGGGTGAGAAACAGGACCTCTTAGTAAGACAAACCTGCATGTGTTCTACTGTACAACCCTCAGACCTCACTCCCAGGGATCAGATGTGTGGCCACATCTGGGTGAGAAACAGGACCTCTAGTAAGACCAACCTGCATGTGTTCTACTGTACAACCTCAGACCTCACTCCCAGCGACAGATGTGTGGCCACATCTGGGTGAGAAACAGGTCCTCTAGTAAGTCCAACCTGCATGTGTTCTACTGTACAACCCTCAGACCTCACTTCCAGGGACAGATTGTGTGTGGCCACATCTGGGTGAGAAAACAGGACCTCTAGTAAGACCAACCTGCATGTGTTCTACTGTACAACCGTCTGACCTCACTCCCAGGGACAGATGTGTGGCCACATCTGGGTGAGAACCAGGACCTCTAGTAGAAGTCAACCTGCATGTGTTCTACTTTACAACCCTCAGACCTCACTTCCAGGGACAGATGTGTGTGTGGCCACATCTGGCGAGAAACAGTACCTCTAGTAAGACCAACCTGCATGTGTTCTACTGTACAACCCTCTGACCTCACTCCCAGGACAGATGTGTGGCAACATCTGGGTGATAAACAGGACCTCTAGTAAGACCAACCTTCATGTGTCCTACTGTACAACCCTCAGACCTCACTTTCAGAGACAGATGTGTGGCTACATGTGGGTGAGAAACAGGACCTCTAGTAAGACCAACCTGCATGTGTTCTACTGTACAACCCTCAGACCTCACTTCCAGCGACATATGTGTGGCCACATCTGGGTGAGAAACAGGGCCTCTAGTACGTCCAACCTGCATGTGTTCTACTGTACAACCCTCTGCCCTCACTCCCAGCGATAGGTGTGTGGCCACATCTGGGTTAGAAACAGGACCTCTAATAAGACCAAACTGCATGTGTTCTACTGTACAACCCTCTGAACTCACTTCTAGGGACAGATGTGTGAACACATCTGGGTGGAAAACAGGTCCTCTAGTAAAACCAACCTGCATGTGTTCTACTGTACAACCCTCCTACCTCACTCCCAGAGACAGATGTGTGACCACATCTGGGTGAGAAAAAGGACCTCTTGTAAGACAAACCTGCATGTGTTCTACTGTACAACCCTCTGACCTCACTCCCAGGGATCCATGTGTGGCCACATCTGGGTGAGAAACAGGACCTCTAGTAAGACCAACCTGCGTGTGTTCTACTGTAGAATCCTCAGACCTCACTCCCAGCAACAGATGTGTGGCCACATCTGGGTGACAAACAGGACCTCTAGTAAGACCAACCTGCATGTGTTCTACTGTAGAACCCTCAGACTTCACTCCCAGCAACAGATGTGTGACCACATCTGGGTGAGAAACAGGACCTCTTGTAAGACAAACCTGCATGTGTTCTACTGTACAACCCTCAGACCTCACTTCCAGAGACAGATGTGTGTGTGGCCACATCTGGGTGAGAAACAGGTCCTGTAGTAAGTCCAACCTGCATGTGTTCTACTGTAGAACCCTCAGACCTCACTCCCAGCAACAGATGTGTGGCCACATCTGGGTGAGAAACAGGACCTCTAGTAAGACCAACCTGCTTGTGTTCTACTGTACAACCCTCTGACCTCACTCCCAGGGATAGATGTGTGGCTATATCTGGGTGAGAAACAGGACCTCTAGTAAGACCAACCTGCATGTGTTCTACTGTAGAACCCTCAGACCTCACTCCCAGCAACAGATGTGTGGCCACATCTGGGTGAGAAACAGGACCTCTAGTAAGACCAACCTGCATGTGTTCTACTGTACAACCCTCAGACCTCACTCCCAGGGACAGATGTGTGGCCACATCTGGGTGAGAAACTGGTCCTCTAGTAAGTCCAACCTGCATGTGTTCTACTGTACAACCCTCTGCCCTCTCTCCCAGCGATAGGTGTGTGGCCACATCTGCGTGAGAAACAGGACCTCTAGTAAGACCAACCTACATGTGCTTTACTGTACAAACCTCAGACCTCACTCCCAGCGACAGATGTGTGTCCACATCTGGGTGAGAAACAGGACCTCTAGTAAGATCTGCCTGCATGTGTTTTACTGTACAACCCTCAGACCTCGCTTACTGGGACAGATGTTTGGCCACATCTGGGTGAGAAACAGGTCCTCTAGTAAGACCAACCTGCTTGTGTTCTACTGTACATCCCTCAGACCTCACTCCCAGCGATAGGTGTGTGGCAACATCTGGGTGAGAAACAGGACCTCTAGTAAGACCAACCTTCATGTGTCCTACTGTACAACCCTCAGACCTCACTTCCAGAGACAGATGTGTGTGTGGCCACATCTGGGTGAGAAACAGAACCTCTATTAAGACCAACCTGCATGTGTTCTACTGTACAACCCTCAGACCTCACTTCCAGCGACATTATGTGTGGCCACATCTGGGTGAGAAACAGGGCCTCTAGTACGTCCAACCTGCATGTGTTCTACTGTACAACCCTCTGCCCTCACTCCCAGCGATAGATGTGTGGCCACATCTGGGTTAGAAACAGGACCTCTAATAAGACCAAACTGCATGTGTTCTACTGTACAACCCTCTGAACTCACTTCTAGGGACAGATGTGTGACACATCTGGGTGGAAAACAGGTCCTCTAGTAAA
>CM010929.2:1375152394-1375195512 GCA_002915635.3 Ambystoma mexicanum
AAGACCAACCTGCATGTGTTCTACTGTACAACCCTCAGACCTCACTTCCAGCGAAGATGTGTGTGCCACATCTGGGTGAGAAACAGGACCTCTAGTAAGACCAACCTGCATGTGTTCTACTGTACAACCCTCAGACCTCACTTCCAGGGACAGATGTGTGGCCACATCTGGGTGAGAAACAGGACCTCTAGTAAGACCAACCTGCATGTGTCTACTGTACAACCCTCAGACCTCACTTCCAGGGACAGATGTGTGGCCACATCTGGGTGAGAAACAGGACCTCTAGTAAGACCAACCTGCATGTTCTACTGTACAACCCTCAGACCTCACTTCCAGGACAGATGTGTGGCCACATCTGGGTGAGAAACAGGTCCTCTAGTAAGACCAACCTGCATGTGTCCTACTGTACAACCCTCAGACCGCACTTCCAGGGACAGATGTGTGGCCACATCTGGGTGAGAAACAGGACCTCTAGTAAGACCAACCTGCATGTGTCCTACTGTACAACCCTCAGACCTCACTTCCAGGGACAGATGTGTGGCCACATCTGGGTGAGAAACAGGACCTCTAGTAAGACCAACCTGCATGTGTCCTACTGTACAACCCTCAGACCGCACTTCCAGGGACAGATGTGTGGCCACATCTGGGTGAGAAACAGGACCTCTAGTAAGACCAACCTGCATGTGTTCTACTGTACAACCCTCAGACCTGCACTTCCAGGGACAGATGTGTGGCCACATCTGGGTGAGAAACAGGACCTCTAGTAAGACCAACCTGCATGTGTTCTACTGTACAACCCTCAGACCTCACTTCCAGGAACAGATGTGTGGCCACATCTGGGTGAGAAAACAGGACCTCTAGTAAGACCAACCTGCATGTGTTCTACTGTACAACCCTCAGACCTCACTTCCAGGGACAGATGTGTGGCCACATCTGGGTGAGAAACAGGACCTCTAGTAAGACCAACCTGCATGTGTTCTACTGTACAACCCTCAGACCTCACTTCCAGGGACAGATGTGTGGCCACATCTGGGTGAGAAACAGGACCTCTAGTAAGACCAACCTGCATGTGTTCTACTGTACAACCCTCAGACCTCACCTTCCAGGGACAGATGTGTGGCCACATCTGGGTGAGAAACAGGACCTCTAGTAAGACCAACCTGCATGTGTTCTACTGTACAACCCTCAGACCTCACTTCCAGGGACAGATGTGTGGCCACATCTGGGTGAGAAACAGGACCTCTAGTAAGACCAACCTGCATGTGTTCTACTGTACAACCCTCAGACCTCACTTCCAGGGACAGATGTGTGGCCACATCTGGGTGAGAAACAGGACCTCTAGTAAGACCAACCTGCATGTGTTCTACTGTACAACCCTCAGACCGCACTTCCAGGGACAGATGTGTGGCCACATCTGGGTGAGAAACAGACCTCTAGTAAGACCAACCTGCATGTGTTCTACTGTACAACCCTCAGACCTCACTTCCAGGGACAGATGTGTGGCCACATCTGGGTGAGAACCAGGACCTCTAGTAAGACCACCCTGCATGTGTTCTACTGTACAGCCTCAGACCGCACTCCAGGGACAGATGTGTGGCCACATCTGGGTGAGAAACAGGACCTCTAGTAAGACCAACCTGCATGTGTTCTACTGTACAACCCTCAGACCTCACTTCCAGGGACAGATGTGTGGCCACATCTGGGTGAGAAACAGGACCTCTAGTAAGACCAACCTGCATGTGTTCTACTGTACAACCCTCAGACTCACTTCCAGGGACAGATGTGTGGCCACATCTGGGTGAGAAACAGGACCTCTAGTAAGACCAACCTGCATGTGTCTACTGTACAACCTCTCAGACCGCACTTCCAGGAACAGATGTGTGGCTACATCTGGGTGAGAAACAGGACCTCTAGTAAGACCAACCTGCATGTGTTCTACTGTACAACCCTCAGACCTCACTTCCAGGGACAGATGTGTGGCCACATCTGGGTGAGAAACAGGACCTCTAGTAAGACCAACCTGCATGTGTTCCTACTGTACAACCCTCAGACCCGCACTTCCAGGGACAGATGTGTGGCCACATCTGGGTGAGAAACAGGACCTCTAGTAAGACCAACCTGCATGTGTTCTACTGTACAACCTCAGACCTCACTTCCAGGACAGATGTGTGGCCACATCTGGGTGAGAAACAGGACCTCTAGTAAGACCAACCTGCATGTGTTCTACTGTACAACCCTCAGACCCTCACTTCCAGGACAGATGTGTGGCCACATCTGGGTGAGAAACAGGACCTCTAGTAAGACCAACCTGCATGTGTCCTACTGTACAACCTCAGACCTCACTTCCAGGACAGATGTGTGGCCACATCTGGGTGAGAAACAGGACCTCTAGTAAGACCAACCTGCATGTGTTCTACTGTACAACCCTCAGACTCACTCCAGGGACAGATGTGTGGCCACATCTGGGTGAGAAACAGGACCTCTAGTAAGACCAACCTGCATGTGTCTACTGTACAACCCTCAGACCCACTTCCAGGACAGATGTGTGGCCACATCTGGGTGAGAAAACAGGACCTCTAGTAAGACCAACCTGCATGTGTCCTACTGTACAACCCTCAGACTGCACATCCAGGACAGATGTGTGGCCACATCTGGGTGAGAAACAGGACCTCTAGTAAGACCAACCTGCATGTGTTCTACTGTACAACCCTCAGACCTCACTCCCAGGACAGATGTGTGGCCAATCTGGGTGAGAAACAGGACCTCTAGTAAGACCAACCTGCATGTGTTCTACTGTAAAACCCTCAGACCTCACTTCCAGGGACAGATGTGTGGCCACATCTGGGTGAGAAACAGGACCTCTAGTAAGACCAACCTGCATGTGTTCTACTGTACAACCCTCAGACCTCACTCCCAGGAACAGATGTGTGGCCACATCTGGGTGAGAAACAGGACCTCTAGTAAGACCAACCTGCATGTGTTCTACTGTACAACCCTCAGACCTCACTTCCAGGGACAGATGTGTGGCCACATCTGGGTGAGAAACAGGACCTCTAGTAAGACCAACCTGCATGTGTTCTACTGTACAACCCTCAGACCTCACTTCCAGCGACAGATGTGTGGCCACATCTGGGGTGAGAAACAGGACCTCTAGTAAGCCAACCTGCATGTGTTCTACTGTACAACCCTCTGACCTCACTCCCAGCGACAGATGTGTGGCCACATCTGGGTGAGAAACAGGACCTCTAGTAAGACCAACCTGCATGTGTTCTACTGTACAACCCTCAGACCTCACTTCCAGGGACAGATGTTGTGGCCACATCTGGGTGAGAAACAGGACCTCTAGTAAGACCAACCTGCATGTGTTCTACTGTACAACCCTCAGACCTCACTCCCAGGACAGATGTGTGGCCACATCTGGGTGAGAAACAGGACCTCTAGTAAGACCAACCTGCATGTGTTCTACTGTACAACCCTCAGACCTCACTCCCAGCGACAGATGTGTGGCCACATCTGGGTGAGAAACAGGACCTCTAGTAAGACCAACCTGCATGTGTTCTACTGTACAACCCTCAGACCTCACTTCCAGGGACAGATGTGTGGCCACATCTGGGTGAGAAACAGGACCTCTAGTAAGACCAACCTGCATGTGTTCTACTGTACAACCCTCAGACCTCACTCCAGGACAGATGTGTGGCCACATCTGGGTGAGAAACAGGTCTCTAGTAAGACCAACCTGCATGTGTCCTACTGTACAACCCTCAGACCGCACTTCCAGGACAGATGTGTGGCCACATCTGGGTGAGAAACAGGACCTCTAGTAAGACCAGCCTGCATGTGTTCCTACTGTACAACCCTCAGACTGCACTTCCAGGGACAGATGTGTGGCCACATCTGGGTGAGAAACAGGACCTTAGTAAGACCAACCTGCATGTGTTCTACTCTACAACCCTCAGACCTCACTTCCAGGACAGATGTGTGGCCACATCTGGGTGAGAAACAGGTCCTCTAGTAAGACCAACCTGCATGTGTCTACTGTACAACCCTCAGACCTCACTTCCAGTGACAGATGTGTGGCCACATCTGGGTGAGAAACAGGACCTCTAGTAAGACCAGCCTGCATGTGTTCTACTGTGCAACCCTCAGACCTCACTTCCAGGGACAGATGTGTGGCCACATCTGGGTGAGAAACAGGACCTCTAGTAAGACCAGCCTGCATGTGTTCTACTGTACAACCCTCAGACCTCACTTTCAGAGACAGATGTGTGGCTACATGTGGGTGAGAAACAGGACCTCTAGTAAGACCAACCTGCATGTGTTCTACTGTACAACCCTCAGACCTCACTTCCAGCGACAGATGTGTGGCCACATCTGGGTGAGAACAGGACCTCTAGTAAGACCAACCTGCATGTGTTCTACTGTACAACCCTCTGACCTCACTCCCAGCGATAGATGTGTGGCCACATCTGGGTGAGAAACAGGACCTCTAGTAAGACCAACCTGCATGTGTTCTACTGTACAACCCTCAGACCTCACTCCCAGGGACAGATGTGTGGCCACATCTGGGTGAGAAACAGGTCCTCTAGTAAGACCAACCTGCATGTGTTCTACTGTACAACCCTCATACCTCACTCCCAGCGACAGATGTGTGGCCACATCTGGGTGAGAAACAGGACCTCTAGTAAGACAAACCTGCATGTGTTCTACTGTACAACCCTCTGACCTCACTCCAGGGATATGTGTGGCCACATCTGGGTGAGAAACAGGACCTCTAGTAAGACCAACCTGCATGTGTCCTACTGTACAACCCTCAGACCTCACTTCCAGGACAGATGTGTGTGGCCACATCTGGGTGAGAAACAGGTCCTGTAGTAAGTCCAACCTGCATGTGTTCTACTGTACAACCCTCAGACCTCACTCCCAGGACAGATGTGTGGCCACATCTGGGTGAGAAACAGGACCTCTAGTAAGACCAACCTGCTTGTGTTCTACTGTACAACCCTCTGACCTCACTCCAGGATAGATGTGTGGCCACATCTGGGTGAGAAACAGGACCTCTAGTAAGACCAACCTGCATGTGTTCTACTGTACAACCCTCAGACCTCACTCCAGCGACAGATGTGTGGCCACATCTGGGTGAGAAACAGGACCTCTAGTAAGACCAACCTGCATGTGTTCTACTGTACAACCCTCAGACCTCACTCCCAGGGACATATGTGTGGCCACATCTGGGTGAGAAACAGGCCTCTAGTAAGATCCAACCTGCATGTGTTCTACTGTACAACCCTCTGCCCTCTCTCCAGCGATAGGTGTGTGGCCACATCTGGGTGAGAAACAGGACCTCTAGTAAGACCAACCTCATGTGCTACTGTACAACCCTCAGACCTCATCCAGCGACAGATGTGTGTCCACATCTGGGTGAGAAACAGGACCTCTAGTAAGACCAACCTGCTTGTGTTCCACTGTACAACCCTCAGACCTCACTCCCAGGACAGATGTGTGTCCACATCTGGGTGAGAAACAGGACCTCTAGTAAGATCTGCCTGCATGTGTTTTACTGTACAACCCTCAGACCTCGCTTCCAGCGACAGATGTGTGGCCACATCTGGGTGAGAAACAGGTCCTCTAGTAAGACCAACCTGCTTGTGTTCTACTGTACAACCCTCAGACCTCACTTCCTGGGACAGATGTGTGGCCACATCTGGGTGAGAAACAGGTCCTCTAGTAAGACCAACCTGCTTGTGTTCTACTGTACAACCCTCAGACCTCGCTTCCTGGGACAGATGTTTGGCCACATCTGGGTGAGAAACAGGTCCTCTAGTAAGACCAACCTGCTTGTGTTCTACTGTACAACCCTCAGACCTCGCTTCCAGTGACAGATGTGTGGCCACATCTGGGTGAGAAACAGGTCCTCTAGTAAGACCAGCCTGCATGTGTTCTACTGTACAACCCTCAGACCTCACTCCCAGGGACATATGTGTGGCCACTTCTGGGTGAGAAACAGGACCTCTAATAAGATCTGCCTGCATGTGTTTTACTGTACAACCCTCAGACCTCACTTCCAGCGACAGATGTGTTGCCACATCTGGGTGAGAAACAGGTCATCTAGTAAGTCCAACCTCCATGTGTTCTACTGTACAACCCTCTGCCCTCACTCCCAGGGACATATGTGTGGCCACTTCTGGGTGAGAAACAGGACCTCTAATAAGATCTGCCTGCATGTGTTTTACTGTACAACCCTCAGACCTCACTTCCAGCGACAGATGTGTTGCCACATCTGGGTGAGGAACAGGACCTGTAGTAAGACGAACCTGCATGTGTTCTACTGTACAACGCTCAGACCGCACTTCCAGGGACAGATGTGTGGCCACATCTGGGTGAGAAACAGGACCTCTAGTAAGACCACCCTGCATGTGTTCTACTGTACACCCCTCAGACCGCACTCCCAGCAACAGATGTGTGGCTACATGTGGGTGAGAAACAGGACCTCTAGTAAGACCAGCCTGCATGTGTTCTACTGTACAACCCTCAGACTGCACATCCAGGGATAGATGTGTGGCCACATCTGGGTGAGAAACAGGACCTCTAGTAAGACCAACCTGCATGTGTCCTACTGTACAACCCTCAGACCGCACTTCCAGGGACAGATGTTTTGCCACATCTGGGTGAGAAAGAGGACCTCTAGTAACACCAACCTGCATGTGTCCTACTGTACAACCCTCAGACCGCACTTTCAGGGACAGATGTGTGGCCACATCTGGGTGAGAAACAGGACCTCTAGTAAGACCAACCTGCATGTGTTCTACTGTACAACGCTCTGACCTCACTTCCAGCGACAGATGTGTGGCTACATGTGGGTGAGAAACAGGACCTCTAGTAAAACCAACCTGCATGTGTTCTACTGTACAACGCTCTGACCTCACTTCCAGCGACAGATGTGTGGCTACATGTGGGTGAGAAACAGGACCTCTAGTAAAACCAACCTGCTTGTTTTCCACTGTACAACCCTCAGACCGCACTTCCAGGGACAGATGTGTGGCCACATCTGGGTGAGAAACAGGACCTCTAGTAAGACCAACCTGCATGTGTCCTACTGTACAACCCTCAGACCGCACTTCCAGGGACAGATGTGTGGCCACATCTGGGTGAGAAACAGGTCCTGTAGTAAGACCAACCTGCATGTGTCCTACTGTACAACCCTCAGACCGCACTTCCAGGGAGAGATGTGTGGCCACATCTGGGTGAGAAACAGCACCTCTAATAACACCAACCTGCATGTGTCCTA
Organism: Ambystoma mexicanum; assembly: GCA_002915635.3. Taxonomy (NCBI): domain Eukaryota; kingdom Metazoa; phylum Chordata; class Amphibia; order Caudata; family Ambystomatidae; genus Ambystoma; species Ambystoma mexicanum. The sequence goes on from CM010929.2 coordinate 1,375,159,680, forward strand.
CTGTACAACCCTCAGACTGCACTTCCAGGGACAGATGTGAGGCCACATCTGGGTGAGAAACAGGACCTCTAGTAACACCAACCTGCATGTGTCCTACTGTACAACCCTCAGACCGCACTTCCAGGGACAGATGTGTGGCCACATCTGGGTGAGAAACAGGACCTCTAGTAAGACCAACCTGCATGTGTCCTACTGTACAACCCTCAGACCGCACTTCCAGGGACAGATGTGTGGCCACATCTGGGTGAGAAACAGGACCTCTAGTAAGACCAACCTGCATGTGTCCTACTGTACAACCCTCAGACCGCACTTCCAGGGACAGATGTGTGGCCACATCTGGGTGAGAAACAGGACCTCTAGTAAGACCAACCTGCATGTGTTCTACTGTACAACGCTCTGACCTCACTTCCAGCGACAGATGTGTGGCTACATGTGGGTGAGAAACAGGACCTCTAGTAAAACCAACCTGCATGTGTTCTACTGTACAACCCTCAGACCGCACTTCCAGGGACAGATGTGTAGCCACATCTGGGTGAGAACCAGGACCTCTAGTAAGACCAACCTGCATGTGTCCTACTGTACAACCCTCAGACTGCACTTCCAGGGACAGATGTGTGGCCACATCTGGGTGAGAAACAGGACCTCTAGTAAGACCAACCTGCATGTGTTCTACTGTACAACCCTCATGACCTCACTTCCAGCGACAGATGTGTGGCCACATCTGGGTGAGAAACAGGACCTCTAGTAAGACCAACCTGCATGTGTTCTACTGTACAACCCTCAGACCTCACTTCCAGGGACAGATGTGTGGCCACATCTGGGTGAGAAACAGGACCTCTAGTAAGACCAACCTGCATGTGTCCTACTGTACAACCCTCAGACCTCACTTCCAGGGACAGATGTGTGGCCACATCTGGGTGAGAAACAGGACCTCTAGTAAGACAACCTGCATGTGTCTACTGTACAACCCTCAGACCTCACTTCCAGGGACAGATGTGTGGCCACATCTGGGTGAGAAACAGGACCTCTAGTAAGACCAACCTGCATGTGTTCTACTGTACAACCCTCAGACCTCACTTCCAGGGACAGATGTGTGGCCACATCTGGGTGAGAAACAGGACCTCTAGTAAGACCAACCTGCATGTGTCTACTGTACAACCCTCAGACCTCACTTCCAGGGACAGATGTGTGGCCACATCTGGGTGAGAAACAGGACCTCTAGTAAGACCAACCTGCATGTGTTCTACTGTACAACCCTCATGACCTCACTTCCAGCGACAGATGTGTGGCCACATCTGGGTGAGAAACAGGACCTCTAGTAAGACCAACCTGCATGTGTTCTACTGTACAACCCTCAGACCTCACTTCCAGGGACAGATGTGTGGCCACATCTGGGTGAGAAACAGGACCTCTAGTAAGACCAACCTGCATGTGTCCTACTGTACAACCCTCAGACCGCACTTCCAGGGACAGATGTGTGGCCACATCTGGGTGAGAAACAGGACCTCTAGTAAGACCAACCTGCATGTGTTCTACTGTACAACCCTCAGACCGCACTTCCAGGGACAGATGTGTGGCCACATCTGGGTGAGAAACAGGACCTCTAGTAAGACCAACCTGCATGTGTCCTACTGTACAACCCTCAGACCTCACTTCCAGGGACAGATGTGTGGCCACATCTGGGTGAGAAACAGGACCTCTAGTAAGACCAACCTGCATGTGTTCTACTGTACAACCCTCAGACCGCACTTCCAGGGACAGATGTGTGGCTACATGTGGGTGAGAAACAGGACCTCTAGTAAGACCAACCTGCATGTGTTCTACTGTACAACCCTCAGACCTCACTTCCAGGACAGATGTGTGGCCACATCTGGGTGAGAAACAGGACCTCTAGTAAGACCAACCTGCATGTGTCTACTGTACAACCCTAAGACTGCACTTCCAGGGACAGATGTGTGGCCACATCTGGGTGAGAAACAGGACCTCTAGTAAAACCAACCTGCATGTGTCCTACTGTACAACCCTCAGACCGCACTTCCAGGGACAGATGTGTGGCCACATCTGGGTGAGAAACAGGACCTCTGGAAGACCAACCTGCATGTGTTCCACTGTACAACCTCAGAACTGCACTCCAGTGGATAGATGTGTGGCCACATCTGGGTGAGAAACAGGACCTCTATTAAGACCAACCTGCATGTGTTCTACTGTAGAACCCTCAGACCTCACTCCCAGCAACAGATGTGTGGCCACATCTGGGTGAGAAACAGGTCCTGTAGTAAGACCAACCTGCATGTGTTCTACTGTACAACCCTCAGACCTCACTTCCAGGGACAGATGTGTGGCCACATCTGGTGAGAAACAGGACCTCTAGTAAGACAACCTGCATGTGTTCTACTGTAGAACCCTCAGACCTCACTCCCAGCAACAGATGTGTGGCCACATCTGGGTGAGAAACAGGACCTCTAGTAAGACCAACTGCATGTGTTCTACTGTACAACCCTCAGACCTCACTCCCAGCAACAGATGTGTGGCCACATCTGGGTGAGAAACAGGTCCTCTAGTAAGTCCAACCTGCATGTGTTCTACTGTACAACCCTCATACTCACTTCCAGGGACAGATGTGTGGCCACATCTGGGTGAGAAACAGGACCTCTAGTAAGACCAACCTGCATGTGTTCTACTGTAGAACCCTCAGACTTCACTCCCAGCAACAGATGTGTGGCCGCATCTGGGTGAGAAACAGGTCCTCTAGTAAGTCCAACCTGCATGTGTTCTACTTTACAACCCTCAGCCCTCACTCCCAGCAACAGATGTGTGGCCACATCTGGGTGAGAAACAGGTCCTCTAGTAAGTCCAACCTGCATGTGTTCTACTGTACAACCCTCAGACCTCCTTCCAGGGACAGATGTGTGGCCACATCTGGGTGAGAAACAGGACCTCTAGTAAGACCAACCTGCATGTGTTCTACTGTAGAACCCTCAGACCTCACTCCCAGCAACAGATGTGTGGCCACATCTGGGTGAGAAACAGGTCCTGTAGTAAGACCAACCTGCATGTGTTCTACTGTACAACCCTCAGACCCTCACTTCCAGGGACAGATGTGTGGCCACATCTGGGTGAGAAACAGGACCTCTAGTAAGACCAACCTGCATTTTGTCTACTGTAGAACCCTCAGACCTCACTCCCAGCGACAGATGTGTGGCCACATCTGGGTGAGAAACAGGTCCTCTAGTAAGTCCAACCTGCATGTGTCCTACTGTACAACCCTCAGACCGCACTTCCAGGGACAGATGTGTGGCCACATCTGGGTGAGAAACAGGACCTCTAGTAAGACCAACCTGCATGTGTCCTACTGTACAACCCTCAGACCTGCACTTCCAGGGACAGATGTGTGGCCACATCTGGGTGAGAAACAGGACCTCTAGTAAGACCAACCTGCATGTGTTCTACTGTACAACCCTCTGACCTCACTTCCAGGGACAGATGTGTGGCCACATCTGGGTGAGAAACAGGTCTCTAGTAAGACCAACCTGCATGTGTCCTACTGTGCAACCCTCAGACCTCACTTCCAGTGACAGATGTGTGGCCACATCTGGGTGAGAAACAGGACCTCTAGTAAGACCAAGCCTGCATGTGTTCTACTGTACAACCCTCAGGACCGCACTTCCAGGGACAGATGTGTGGCCACATCTGGGTGAGAAACAGGACCTCTAGTAAGACCAACCTGCATGTGTTCTACTGTACAACACTCTGACCTCACTTCCAGCGACAGATGTGTGGCTACATGTGGGTGAGAAACAGGACCTCTAGTAAAACCAACCTGCATGTGTTCTACTGTACAACCCTCAGACCGCACTTCCAGGGACAGATGTGTGGCCACATCTGGGTGAGAAACAGGACCTCTAGTAAGACCAACCTGCATGTGTCCTACTGTACAACCCTCAGACCTCACTTCCAGCGATAGGTGTGTGGCCGCATCTGGGTGAGAAACAGGACCTCTAGTAAGACCAACCTGCATGTGTTCTACTGTACAACCCTCAGACCGCACTTCCAGGGACAGATGTGTGGCCACATCTGGGTGAGAAACAAGACCTCTAGTAAGACCAACCTGCATGCGTCCTACTGTACAACCCTCAGACCACACTTCCAGGGACAGATGTGTGGCCACATCTGGGTGAGAACCAGGACCTCTAGTAAGACCACCCTGCATGTGTTCTACTGTACATGCCTCAGACGGCACTCCCAGCAACAGATGTGTGGCTACATGTGGGTGAGAAACAGGACCTCTAGTAAGACCAGCCTGTATGTGTTCTACTGTACAACCCTCAGACCTCACTTCCAGGGACAGATGTGTGGCCACATCTGGGTGAGAAACAGGACCTCTAGTAACACCAACCTGCATGTGTCGTACTGTACAACCCTAAGACTGCACATCCAGGGATAGATGTGTGGCCACATCTGGGTGAGAAACAGGACCTCTAGTAAAACCAACCTGCATGTGTCCTACTGTACAACCCTCAGACCGCACTTCCAGGGACAGATGTGTGGCCACATCTGGGTGAGAAACAGGACCTCTAGGAAGACCAACCTGCATGTGTCCTACTGTACAACCCTCAGACTGCACATCCAGTGATAGATGTGTGGCCACATCTGGGTGAGAAACAGGACCTCTATTAAGACCAACCTGCATGTGTTCTACTGTAGAACCCTCAGACCTCACTCCCAGCAACAGATGTGTGGCCACATCTGGGTGAGAAACAGGTCCTGTAGTAAGTCCAACCTGCATGTGTTCTACTGTACAACCTCATACCTCACTTCCAGGGACAGATGTGTGGCCACATCTGGTGAGAAACAGGACCTCTAGTAAGACCAACCTGCGTGTGTTCTACTGTAGAACCCTCAGACCTCACTCCAGCAACAGATGTGTGGCCACATCTGGGTGACAAACAGGACCTCTAGTAAGACCAACTTGCATGTGTTCTACTGTAGAACCCTCAGACCTCACTCCCAGCAACAGATGTGTGGCCACATCTGGGTGAGAAACAGGTCCTGTAGTAAGTCCAACCTGCATGTGTTCTACTGTACAACCCTCAGACCTCACTTCCAGGGACAGATGTGTGGCCGCATCTGGGTGAGAAACAGGACCTCTAGTAAGACCAACCTGCATGTGTTCTACTGTAGAACCCTCAGACTTCACTCCCAGCAACAGATGTGTGGCCGCATCTGGGTGAGAAACAGGTCCTGTAGTAAGTCCAACCTGCATGTGTTCTACTTTACAACCCTCTGCCCTCACTCCCAGCAACAGATGTGTGGCCGCATCTGGGTGAGAAACAGGTCCTGTAGTAAGTCCAACCTGCATGTGTTCTACTGTACAACCCTCATACCTCACTTCCAGGGACAGATGTGTGGCCACATCTGGGTGAGAAACAGGACCTCTAGTAAGACCAACCTGCATGTGTTCTACTGTAGAACCCTCAGACCTCACTCCCAGCAACAGATGTGTGGCCGCATCTGGGTGAGAAACAGGTCCTGTAGTAAGTCCAACCTGCATGTGTTCTACTTTACAACCCTCTGCCCTCACTCCCAGCGACAGATGTGTGGCCGCATCTGGGTGAGAAACAGGTCCTGTAGTAAGTCCAACCTGCATGTGTTCTACTGTACAACCCTCATACCTCACTTCCAGGGACAGATGTGTGGCCGCATCTGGGTGAGAAACAGGACCTCTAGTAAGACCAACCTGCATATTGTTCTACTGTAGAACCCTCAGACCTCACTCCCAGCGACAGATGTGTGGCCGCATCTGGGTGAGAAACAGGTCCTGTAGTAAGTCCAATCTGCATGTGTCCTACTGTACAACCCTCAGACCGCACTTCCAGGGACAGATGTGTGGCCACATCTGGGTGAGAAACAGGACAGATGTGTGGCCACATCTGGGTGAGAAACAGGACCTCTAGTAACACCAACCTGCATGTGTCGTACTGTACAACCCTAAGACTGCACATCCAGGGATAGATGTGTGGCCACATCTGGGTGAGAAACAGGACCTCTAGTAAAACCAACCTGCATGTGTCCTACTGTACAACCCTCAGACCGCACTTCCAGGGACAGATGTGTGGCCACATCTGGGTGAGAAACAGGACCTCTAGGAAGACCAACCTGCATGTGTCCCACTGTACAACCCTCAGACTGCACATCCAGTGATAGATGTGTGGCCACATCTGGGTGAGAAACAGGACCTCTATTAAGACCAACCTGCATGTGTTCTACTGTAGAACCCTCAGACCTCACTCCCAGCAACAGATGTGTGGCCACATCTGGGTGAGAAACAGGTCCTGTAGTAAGTCCAACCTGCATGTGTTCTACTGTACAACCCTCATACCTCACTTCCAGGGACAGATGTGTGGCCACATCTGGGTGAGAAACAGGACCTCTAGTAAGACCAACCTGCGTGTGTTCTACTGTAGAACCCTCAGACCTCACTCCCAGCAACAGATGTGTGGCCACATCTGGGTGACAAACAGGACCTCTAGTAAGACCAACTTGCATGTGTTCTACTGTAGAACCCTCAGACCTCACTCCCAGCAACAGATGTGTGGCCACATCTGGGTGAGAAACAGGTCCTGTAGTAAGTCCAACCTGCATGTGTTCTACTGTACAACCCTCATACCTCACTTCCAGGGACAGATGTGTGGCCGCATCTGGGTGAGAAACAGGACCTCTAGTAAGACCAACCTGCATGTGTTCTACTGTAGAACCCTCAGACTTCACTCCCAGCAACAGATGTGTGGCCGCATCTGGGTGAGAAACAGGTCCTGTAGTAAGTCCAACCTGCATGTGTTCTACTTTACAACCCTCTGCCCTCACTCCCAGCAACAGATGTGTGGCCGCATCTGGGTGAGAAACAGGTCCTGTAGTAAGTCCAACCTGCATGTGTTCTACTGTACAACCCTCATACCTCACTTCCAGGGACAGATGTGTGGCCACATCTGGGTGAGAAACAGGACCTCTAGTAAGACCAACCTGCATGTGTTCTACTGTAGAAACCCTCAGACCTCACTCCAGCAACAGATGTGTGGCCGCATCTGGGTGAGAAACAGGTCCTGTAGTAAGTCCAACCTGCATGTGTTCTACTTTACAACCCTCTGCCCTCACTCCCAGCGACAGATGTTGTGGCCGCATCTGGGTGAGAAACAGGTCCTGTAGTAAGTCCAACCTGCATGTGTTCTACTGTACAACCCTCATACCTCACTTCCAGGGACAGATGTGTGGCCGCATCTGGGTGAGAAACAGGACCTCTAGTAAGACCAACCTGCATATTGTTCTACTGTAGAACCCTCAGACCTCACTCCCAGCGACAGATGTGTGGCCGCATCTGGGTGAGAAACAGGTCCTGTAGTAAGTCCAATCTGCATGTGTCCTACTGTACAACCCTCAGACCGCACTTCCAGGGACAGATGTGTGGCCACATCTGGGTGAGAAACAGGACCTCTAGTAAGACCAGCCTGCATGTGTCCTACTGTACAACCCTCAGACCGCACTTCCAGGGACAGATGTGTGGCCACATCTGGGTGAGAAACAGGACCTCTAGTAAGACCAACCTGCATGTGTTCTACTGTACAACGCTCTGACCTCACTTCCAGGGACAGATGTGTGGCCAAATCTGGGTGAGAAACAGGTCATCTACTAAGACCAACCTGCATGTGTCCTACTGTGCAACCCTCAGACCTCACTTGCAGTGACAGATGTGTGGCCACATCTGGGTGAGAAACAGGACCTCTAGTAAGACCAACCTGCATGTGTTCTACTGTACAACGCTCTGACCTCACTTCCAGCGACAGATGTGTGGCTACATGTGGGTGAGAAACAGGACCTCTAGTAAGACCAACCTGCATGTGTTCTACTGTACAACGCTCTGACCTCACTTCCAGCGACAGATGTGTGGCTACATGTGGGTGAGAAACAGGACCTCTAGTAAAACCAACCTGCATGTGTTCTACTGTACAACCCTCAGACCGCACTTCCAGGGACAGATGTGTGGCCACATCTGGGTGAGAAACAAGACCTCTAGTAAGACCAACCTGCATGTGTTCTACTGTACAACGCTCTGACCTCACTTCCAGCGACAGATGTGTGGCTACATGTGGGTGAGAAACAGGACCTCTAGTAAGACCAACCTGCATGTGTTCTACTGTACAACGCTCTGACCTCACTTCCAGCGACAGATGTGTGGCTACATGTGGGTGAGAAACAGGACCTCTAGTAAGACCAACCTGCATGTGTTCTACTGTACAACGCTCTGACCTCACTTCCAGCGACAGATGTGTGGCTACATGTGGGTGAGAAACAGGTCTGAACATCACTCCTCGGTCCCTTATGTTCTCTACCCGTCGCTCTTGTAGACAACGATCAGACTGCAAGAGGAAGCCCAGCATGGCTCTCCTAGTGGTAGGACGCTTGGATCTCATCTCTGAGACCTCTGGAACTCAGGCTGAACTGGATTGTCGCCTGCCAGCCTGTTTCAGAGCCAAGGAATGGAGCCTGGAGAGAGACAGCATTGGCAGAGCTGCACCTGCGCTTCTTCTGCAGAAGGAATGCGATCCGAGCGTCCTCACAAACCCTCTAAGGCGGCCATGGAATGTGTGTAAATATGCAAGCAGGGACCAGGGCCATGCCCTAATGGTCCTGCCCAAAAGAGAGCTCTGCCTGTTGAGCTAGTGATGTGTAACCCGCTGTGGCTCGATCGGCTCCAGCCTGGTGTGGGCGGAAGGTCACCTGAACTGTGCAGGCATTAAGACATTCTGGCCAATTTCTTGGGTTACCCTCAAACTTCCCTGCTGACAAGCGAGCCCATGGGGCTTCTAGCGTCATGGAGCCGCACAGGGTGGAGCATGTTCATTCTTCAGTGCATGTGCGTCTGCTGTGGGAGACTGGGCAGCTGCACCTGTGGCCCTGTGGCAACACTGCATGATCTGGGCCACGCTCTCAGGGAAGCTGGGGCCCTCCTGGCCCCTCTCTCACCCTGTCCACAGCAGGTGGGACTGGACGCCGCCTCATCCTTCCTTCCCTCTTTCCGTCTCATCGGCCAGCGCCCTCAGCCCTGCTGGACACACAATGTCTGCAAGGAAGGCCAGACGTCTGCTAGTGCATGCTGGTGACGTGTGGTGAGGGGGAAGTGCCTTCACCGAAATGCCTAAAGGGCGTGCTGCCAGGGAGCCGGAAAGTACCTGGCCTATATTGGGGGTGCCCCCCCGGGAATTGTTTTTAAATGGGGCATTTTACAGCACACATTTCAGAAAAAGATAGAATGTACAATCGGTGCTGAGGTAACATGTGGAAATGTGCAAGTGCTGCCAGAATAGAACAGAGCACAGGAGCTTTGTACAACACACTTTAAAGCTGGCCGAATCCTAAAATAAAACCCAAGGCCCGTCTCAACAATATGTGCTAGCTACACATTCGAATGCTGCATGTGTGTGTGTCTATTTTGCTTCCATGGATGTAGTGGCTTTGTGTTGTGAGTTGTGTATGAGGTCACTGATGTGTCTTCATGATATCTGTAAACTGGAGGTGAACTTCCAGCCATGGCTGCTAGGTGGCACTGTGACATGTGTGTCGTGGCTCAAATGTTTAACGCAGCACCAGCCTCACATGTGGCCTAATTTGCATACCCACAATGCCTTGCTGTTGTGTCTCTGAACTGGAGGTGAACTCCCAGCACTGGTCGGTTACTTGCTAGTGCTGTGGCCTGAATTATTCTATCTCATCTTCTCACATGGTAATGCGTGTTTTACTTGTCATATGCTGTGCTGGATGACTGCACTGTGTGTGGCCTCTTCAACGGTCCACATGTGAGGGATATACATGTGTATATATAATCATTCAATCTCATGACGTGTTCTGCAAATGGGCATACCATACCACTTCCTGTGTCACACTATGCAGGCTGCACCTGCGTGATCGCAGTGTCCCCTGGCCTAGTCAGGTCGCTGTTTGGTGTCCTTCCTCTGCTCTACCCTCTCCCCCCTTCCCCCTTGCCTTGTCACACATTGAAACACGTGTGTATAGGCGCGTTATAAAGGCCATATCAGTCAGTTCCAGAACATCATTCTCCTGACACAGCCCATTCACCAGGCCTTTCACCTTTCAGATGTGTGCGGCCATTTTAGTGGTGCCCTGGTCTGGCTAGGTCACACGTGTACGTCACTGCTGAAGGCTTTTCCCATGTACCAAATCACTGTGGTTATGTAGTCACCAGATACCATCGCATGCCCATTGCGTTCTGCTTCATTCAGTTATGCACGTGCCGGGCTCTAGACAAGACATAACACAACATAAATGGCAGGGGGTACCCGCAATGCCAAGGCAAGGATTCCCCCCCTCCGTATTGCGAGGAATAGGGGGAAGGTAGCACGTCTCAAGGCAGACTAAGCAGAGGCTTCTGTGCTGGCAACAGAACACAGGCCGCCATCTTTATTCAGTAGCAACTCCTGCTCTGGACAGAGACTGCAGGATGACCACAGCTCGCAAGTTGCCCCTTACCATACGGGCAATCCAGTCCTGTGGGGTTCTTTTGCACTTCTGCAGATTTTGTATTTTATCATACAATTTTCAAATATAGGAAAACTACAAGTCCCAGGATTCCAAGAAAAAACTGGAGTGCAGGCCAAATGGGGAAACTTAAGAGCATGAATAATTGAGTTTCTCTCTCGCACCTCCAAGAACCATCCTGGATTTCCAACACTGTTTGTTCTAAATATGACCTAGGAAGGAAAATCGATTGCCCTTTCCTTAACCCTTGAGTGTTTGGTTCTTTCCCATTTAACCTGCAGTTTCAGGGTGACCAAATGACACGCTGAGGTCCAGCTCTTGATGGCTCGAGCTTCCGTCACGTGGTATGAGTGGTAGACAGACTGCAAGAACCAGCAAGTCTGCCTGGAATCCATCCTGCGCCCACATGAGATTCATGGAACTGGCTGCAGTCTGTGTCACCATGGTGATGACATCACAAAGGAAGTATTCAGCATCACAAGCATCTGGAAGCCTTCCTTAGGCATAGTCAAGGGAACAGCCCTCTGGAGGTGGACCTGGATATCAGGGTAAGGGTATGCAGTAAACGGGCAGCAGTGCCCCCTCTCAGGCATGGAGCCAGGATTCAGGACACCATGAGCCGGACGCAAGGAAGGACAGGAGCCGGAGAAGAGAGTGACGGGTAAGGAAAGGAACTCCCAAGAGTCTGCTTCCAGTGGTTCTTTTGCTATTGGGTTCAGGGTCTCTCGAGATTCTAGTCACAGAGTCCCCAGAGATACCGGTTCCAGTGTACGCAGAGATAAAAGGGGCAGTGTCCCCAGAGATACTAGGCCCAGTGTCCCCAGAGATACCTGTCCAAGTGTCCCCAAAGATAAGTCACAGTGTTCCAGAGATACCATGCATAGTGTCCTCATCCCAAGAGATACTAATTATATTGTCCACAGAGGTACCCACTACAGTGTCCCCAGAGATACTGGTCCCAGTGTACCGAGAGATAACAGGGACAGTGTCCCCAGTGATACTGGGCCCAGTGTCCCCAGCTATACCGGTCCAAGTATCCCCAAAGATAAGTCACAGTGTTCCAGAGATACCAGGCATAGTGTCCTCATCCCAAGAGATACTAGTTATATTGTCCACAGAGGTACCCACTACAGTGGCCCCAGAGATGCTGGTCCCAGTGTACCGAGAGATAACAGGGACAGTGTCCCCAGTGATACTGGGCCCAGTGTCCCCAGCTATACCGGTCCAAGTATCCCCAAAGGTAAGTCACAGTGTTCCAGAGATACCAGGCATAGTGTCCTCATCCTAAGAGATACTAGTTATATTGTCCACAGAGGTACCCACTACAGTGGCCCCAGAGATGCTGGTCCCAGTGTTTCCAGAGATAACAGGGACAGAGTCCACAGAGATACTAGTCCCACATACTTGCCAACATTCTGTGACCAAAAAGATGTAGGATTTTTCAAGTTTCAAAAATAATTCTTAGCATAACAATGACATCACAGGAAATTACAAAACATACAATGTTGGAACCACTGGAGCATTCTAAAATGCACAACCCATCGAACAGCACAACATGGAAAGATGTTCAAATGTTTAAAATGTTTAATTGTGAATGGTAATTTAACACCAAATTGAATTACCTAACTTCACAGAAAATAATCACAGAGAGCAGGTAGGCAACGTTTGCCACTGCTCTGTAGCAGCAGCCCGGGCAGTATTCCTGCAGTGCAGGTTGAGCACTGAACAACATGGAGACTGATACCCTCTTCAGTCTAATAGGTAGATGCTGTGTGATGTTGGTACGCTCTGCCACTTGCCTACACTGGTGGTTCACCTATGGTCTGTCCCGGCATGAGTGCAGGGCAGAGTCATCTAGCTGTCAAATCAGTGGATTGATCTGAGCCCATCACTCAAATGTATCACTTACCCGCCCACTGCACAGACAGATTAATTGCCTTAGAGTCACACAGATGACCTGCCACTGTAAAAAGCAGTAGGATTTGTCACCCAAATCTGTAGGCGGTAGGACTGCTTAAAAAGCAGTAGCCTGCTGCCTAAATCTGTAGGGTTGGCAAGTATGGTCCCAGTGTCCCCAAGGATACCGGTCCAAGTGTCCCCAGAGATACGTCACAGTGTTTCAGAGATACCAGACAAAGTGTCCCCATTCCAAGAGATACTAGTTATATTGTCCACAGAGGTACCCACTACAGTGTCTCCAGAGATAATGGCCCCAGTGTACCCAAAGATACCAGGCACAGTGTCCCCAGAGATACCAGGCACAGTGTTCCCAGAGATTCTAGTCACAGAGTCCCCAGAGATACTGGTCTCAGTGTACCCAGAGATAACAGGCACAGTGTCCCCAGAGATACCAGGCAAAGTGTCCCCAGAGATTCTAGTCACAGAGTTCCCAGAGATACTGGTCCCAGTGTACCCAGAGATAACAGGGACAGTGTCCCCAGAGATACGGGTCCCAGTGTCCCCGGCGATACCAGTCCAAGTGTCCCCAAAGATAAATCACAGTGTTCCAGATATACCAGGCATAGTGTCCTCATCCCAAGAGATACTAGTTATATTGTCCACAGAGGTACCCACTACAGTGTCCCCAGAGATACTGGTCCCAGTGTACCCAGAGATAACAGTGACAGTGTCCCCAGAGATACTGGTCCCAGTGTCCCCAGAGATACCAGTCCAAGTGTCCCCAGAGATACCAGTCCAAGTGTTTCAGAGATACCAGACAAAGTGTCCCCATTCCAAGAGATACTAGTTATATTGTCCACAGAGGCATCAACTACAGTGTCTCCAGAAATACTGGCCCCAGTGTACCCAGAGATACCAGGCACAGTGTCCCCAGAGATTCTAGTCACAGAGTCCCCAGAGATACTGGTCTCAGTGTACCCAGAGATAACAGGCACAGTGTCCGCAGAGATAACAGTCACAGTGTCCCCAGAGTTACTGGTCTCAGTGTCCTCAGAGATACCGGTCCAAGTGTCCCCAGATATAAGTCACAGTGTCCCAGAGATATCAGGCATAGTGTCCCCATCCCAAGAGATACTAGTCATATTGTCCACAGAGGTACCCACTACAGTGTCACCAGAGATACTGGCCCCAGTGTCCCCAGACATAACATGCACAGTGTCCCCAGAGATACAAGGCACAGTGTCCCCAGAGATACTAGGCACAGAGTCCCCAGAGATACTGGTCCCAGTGTCCCCGGTCCAAGTGTCCCCGGAGATAAGTTATAGTGTCCCAGAGATACCAGGCATAGTGTCCCCATCCCAAGAGATACGAGTTATAGTGTCCACAGAGATACCCACTACAGTGTCCCCAGATATACTGGTCATAGTGTACCTAGAGATAACAGGCACAGTGTCCGCAGAGATACCAGGCACAGTGTCCCCAGAGAATCTAGTCACTGAGTCCCAAGAGATACTGGTCCCAGTGTCCCCAGAGATACTGGTCCCAGTGTACCCAGAAATAACAGGGAGGGTATCCCCAGAGATACTGGTCCCAGTGTCCCCAGCGATACCGGTCCGAGCGTCCCCAAAGATAAGTCACAGTGTTCCAGAGATACCAGGCATAGTGTCCTCATCCCAAGAGATACTAGCTATATTGTCCACAGAGGTACCCACTACAGTGTCCCCAGAGATACTGGTCCCAGTGTACCCAGAAATAACAGGGACAGTGTCCCCAGAGATACTAGTCCCAGTGTCCCCAGAGATACCAGTCCAAGTGTCCCCACAGATAAGTCACAGTGTTTCAGAGATACCAGACAAAGTGTCCCCATTCCAAGAGATACTACTTATATTGTCCACAGAGGTACCCACTACGGTGTCCCCTTACATACTGGTCCCAGTGTACCCAGAGATAACAGGCACAGTGTCCCCAGAGATACCAGGCACAGTGTCCCCAGAGATTCTAGTCACAGAGTCCCCATAGATACTGGTCCCAGTGTACCCAGAGATAACAGGAACAGTGTCCCCAGAGATACTGGTCCCAGTGTCCCCAGAGATACCGGTCCAAGTGCCCCAGAGATAAGTCACAGTGTTTCAGAGATACCAGACAAAGTGTCCCCATTCCAAGAGATACTAGTTATATTGTCCACAGAGGTACCCACTACAGTGTCCCCAGAGATACTGGTCCCAGTGTACCCAGAGATAACAGGGACAGTGTCCCCAGAGATACTGGGCCCAGTGTCCCCAGCTATACCGGTCCAAGTGTCCCCAAAGATAAGTCACAGTTTTACAGAGATACCAGGCATAGTGTCCTCATCCCAAGAGATACTAGTTATATTGTCCACAGAGGTACCCACTACAGTGTCCCCAGAGATGCTGGTCCCAGTGTATCCAGAGATAACAGGGACAGAGTCCACAGAGATACTAGTCCCAGTGTCCCCAGAGATACGTCACAGTGTTTTAGAGATACCAGACAAAGGGCCTCATTACGACCCAGGCGCTGGACCATGGTGCTACTAGCACCATGGTCCATGCCGGTCTCCGGCATGGTGGATGGCGGAATCACCGCCCCCATCACAAGGTTGGCGGGGGCGGTAATTCCCCATTCACCATTTGCCCTTCCCCATTCCCATTTTGCCCCATAGGGCATAATGTGGATGGGGAAGGCGCTAATTACGGCACCGTAAATTACGGTTGCCGTAATTAGCACCAAGGTCCCTTAGCGGGTTGGATTTTAACGCCTGCAAAAAGCAGGCGTTAAAGCCTCCAACCCGCTAAGGGACCTTGTAATCAGGCGCTAATGGTTTAACGGCGCTGACGCTCTTTACGGCGCCGTTAAACCATTAGCGCCAGGGTCGTAATGAGGCCCAAAGTGTCCCCATTCCAAGAGATACTAGTTATATTGTCCACAGAGGTACCCACTACAGTGTCTGTAGTGGGTACCTCTGTGAGATACTGAGATACTGGCCCCAGTGTACCCAGAGATACGAGGCACAGTGTCCCCAGAGATACCAGGCACAGTGTCCCCAGAGATTCTAGTCACAGAGTCCCCAGAGATACTGGTCTCAGTGTACCCAGAGATAACAGGCACAGTGTCCCCAGAGATACTGGTACCAGTGTACCCAGAGATAACAGGAACAGTGTCCCCAGAGATACTGGTCCCAGTGTCCCCAGCGATACCAGTCCAAGTGTCCCCAAAGATAAGTCACAGTGTTACAGAAATACCAAGCATAGTGTTCTCATCCCAAAAGATACTAGTTATATTGTCCACAGAGGTACCCACTACAGTGTCCCCAGAGATACTGGTCGCAGTGTATCCAGAGATAACAGGGACAGATTCCCCAGAGATACGGGTCCCAGTGTCCCCAGAGATACCGGTCCAAGTGCCCCAGAGATAAGTCACAGTGTTTTAGAGATACCAGACAAAGTGTCCCCATTCCAAGAGATACTAGTTATATTGTCCACAGAGGTACCCACTACAGTGTCCCCAGAGATACTGGCCCCAGTGTACCCAGAAATAACAGGGACAGTGTCCCCAGAGATACTGGTCCCAGTGTCCCCAGCTATACCGGCCCAAGTGTCCCCAAAGATAAGTCACAGTGTTCCAGAGATACCAGACAAAGTGTCCCCATTCCAAGAGATACTAGTTATATTGTCCACAGAGGTACCCACTACATTGTCCCCAGAGATATTGGTCTCAATGTACCCAGACATAACAGGCACAGTGTCCGGAGAGATAATAGGCACAGTGTCCCCAGAGATTCTAGTCACAGAAACCCCAAAGATACCGGTCCCAGTGTACCAAGAGATAACAGGGACAGTGTCCCCAGAGATAACGGTCCCAGTGTACCCAGAGATAACAGGGACAGTGTCCCCAGAGATACCAGGCAAAGTGTCCCCAGAGATACTGGTCCCAGTGTCCCCAGAGATACTGGTCCAAGTGTCCCCAGAGATAAGTCACAGTGTTTCAGAGATACCAGACAACTCAAGGGAGTTGACCACAACTCAGCGATCCGGAAACAGGAGGTTGTTTGCAAGAGGACCGGAGTAGTCGAGGTTAGGCAGTACCTCAAACGTGAAAGACTACAGAAGGAGGCAGTCGTCGGAGTACTGCGTGAGTGAAACAACTAAGCTGAAGCAAGGTAAGGGAAAGAATAGCAAGGTAAGTATGGGAGAGCCGCAAGGAAGGCGGTCCGGGAAGGTAGATGCGGAAGGATAACCGCCAGAAGCAGCGAAGGTAAGCAGAATCGTAGAGGTAGGATCACCAAGAGGCGAAGAAGAAGGATTATCGTAGACAGGACGTGCTCGTCTAAGAAGACGGAGCCGAAAGATAGTCTAAGAGTTGGAAAAAAAAATCCGAATGAGCGAAAGAAAATAATTAAGCAGAGTGAAGGGAAAAATGTAGAAAGGCAAAGAGACGGAAAGCAGAAAAATAAGGAATGGAGCAGAACCAAGGAGGAATAAGACCAGGAAGTGAAAAGTAAGAATCGAATATCACCAAACGTACCTTAATGAAATAAGTCCGAGGAGGGTGAGTAGCTAGAACCCGGAGAAGATCTAGGAAGAGTAGAGGAAAACAAGGAAGGAATCACGAAAGGCTAAATTCACAGGGGTAACTCTGGAACTGTCAACGAGTGAATCAAAGATGATACAACGCGCCGGCGTTAGAGGAAAGACCTATTTATTGACAGCGACCATGATGAAAAAGGCATAGACCTTTGAGATAGACTGCTGACGGCCATGTTAAGTGAGTCGCCATCGGTTCCAATGTTTCCATGCCTGAAGCATTACAAACACCAATCCAATACATTCAAGTCACCAACAGTGACAGGAACATTAATGCTTTGCTATTAAAAATGCCATGCCACAATGAAAACATGTCCAACTGGCTGCACAATGTAGACCAGTGTAAACACATAATAACATTGCAGTAAAGCATGCTAGGCCGCATTTAGATATACCTAGACTGGTTGCACCAAAATGCCAGTCGAATCAATAACACTCATCAAGAAGAGAACACACATTCAAGCCCGCGTCTCTGTGGCCTCTAACAACACGGCCTTGGGTCCTCTTCCTTCTTCTTTCCTGCGAGGCAAAAAACGTTGTTGTCATCTTTGACTCCACTCTCTCTTTTTCTCCTCTCTCTCTTTCTCCTCTTACATCTCCGACATCGCCAAGAAGTCCCACTACCAGCTGCTCCTCCTCAAAAGGACGCTTCCCTTTCTCACTTTCCCAAGAAGCTCACTGTCTCCGGAGCCCTGGTTCTCTCTAGGCTGGACTACTGCAACAGCCTCTTTTTCAACCTGCCTTCCTCTACTCTCTGCCCTCTGCAACTAATCCAGAACAGGACTGCAAGACTTATCCTTGGCCTCAAGCCCAGGGATCATATGTCTCCAACCCTGAAATCTCTCCACTGGCTCCCGGTTGCTGCAAGGATCAAGTTCCCCACCCTTTGCATTGTCCACAAAGCTTTCTGGGCCCCTGCCCTCAATACATCCAGTGCTCTCTTCCAAAATACTTCCCTTCTCAAGCCCTTCGCTCAGCTACCACCAACTCTCTAAGGGTTAGATGCTTCCCGAGGCAGAGAGTGGGGGTGAAGGGGTAGATCCCTCTCCTCTGCAGGTGCCTCCCTCTGCAAAGGCCTCCCTGCCCCTCTCAAACATGAGCCGGACCACCTGAAGATCCAGAAGCAGCTCAAAACTTTCCCCTTCGCCTCTGCTTTCTCTTTCTCCCTCCCCTGCTGGCCTACCTGACCTACCTGTCTGCTGTTCTCAGAGTCTAACTATGTCCAGACTCTTTCTTGATCAGTCACCCGTGCACTGCCTCTGGGCCTACCACACACTTAGGGGCTGTAACTGTAACCCTACAGTGCCTTGCACTACCCAGAGCTGCGCTGCCCTGGCTGCACTTACTCAGAGCATTGCTGCCCTGTTTTTCCCTCCCCTCTCCTGTGAACTTTCCCCTTGCACTTCTCGTTCTCGCACCTGCACGATCTGAATGACACAAGGCCTAGTAAGATCTTTTGTCTTGTCCTCCCTCTATCGTCCCTCCCGTGTCTTGTCGCGCCTAGAAACACTTGTGTACAGGCGCGTTATTAATGACTTAGTTAATGACTTACATCATATCATTTAATAACAGATGCCCAGAAAAATATACAATGCACCCTCTGTGCAACTAAGGTCAACTATCTTACGGCTGCGATTTAACCTCTTTCCAACTAGAGATGTTCTAGCTAGAAGAAAGCTGTTGCCGGTTAATAAAAATTATTGTTCCTTTTGTAAAACTGAGGGAGTTAGAGAAACACTTCGACATGTTGTATCTGCTTGTCCAACGCTAACTGAACTTAGAATGAAATTTTTTGCATCTCATTTATCCTACCTTGGTGAACTAACTCCTGAAATCCGATGGTCGTTACTTTTGTCCACCAACTCAATGAGTCTTCGTATTGCCACTCACAATTTTTTGGAAGTCATTATGTCAAAACTTAAGGATGTATCGTCTGTGATTTAAAGACATAAATATGACGACCATCAAGATTGCAGCTGCGTTTAAGCATTGGTAAAGCAAATTTGTGAAGGGCCTATTAGCAATTGTTAAAAGAATCGCATGCTAAATGAGGATGAGTCTCATAGTATATACTAATGACACAATGGTTCTATGAGAATTATGACATGTTTTATGTCTTCCAACTAAGAACATATTGGTTTAGTCAAGCTCTTAATATGTTAGGCCCTTTCTCTTTCTCCCTCTTTCTTTCAAATCGTATCTTCTTGCTTAAACCTTTTTTTTAAAATTGCTTTCAAATTGTTTTTTATTATCTAAAATTATTACAATTAAATCCTAATTGTTTTAGCTATCGTATCATATGTTTTTATCTATTTGGATTATTTGCACAATGTATTACATTATTAATTGAATGTTTCTTGTTAAAGTAAATGCTGAATTTCGTTTGTATTTGTAAATGAATATTGTTTATATATTGAAAAAGTTGTTTATTCAACTATATTCAATAAAAAAATATATATATATACAATGCCCCAGTAAGAAACAACTAGTCTGGCAGCACCCAAATGCCAGTCTAGCCAGGTAATTACACTTAGCAGGACTGCTTTATCAGAAATGCCCAGTTATATAAAAAGTGATACCAAACTGAGGAATGACTAGACTGGCTGCACCAAAATGCTTCTCTAGCCACGAATACCACATTTCATGCCTGCTTAGCCTGGACATGGACAACCATTATGATTTGTTGCACAATTCCGCCCCCACAACCATCCCTTTTCCCTCCCACCCCTACAGCTCCTTGGCCCAGAATTACCTCCACATCCCTCTTCATTGTCCCAGAGTTTACGTATGAGGCTCCTTGACTCATAGGTAAGTACTGGGATGAGGAAGAGTGGGACTAGGAGTAATGAAGATTACAGGTAGCTAAATCAGGCATTACCTCCATGTACCGCTACCTCATCCCAGCACTTGTGTATGAGGCTGAGTGCCTCATACACAAGTACTGGGACGAGGAAGAAGAGGGCTAGGAGTAATGAAGATTACCAATAAGTAATCAAGGCATTAAACACAAGTAGTGGTGCAACACCATTGAGTTGACTGGGATTCAGCACACCTCCCCCCCCCGGAAATGTTGGGCTATGTTGATTTGACGTGGCTGAGCTTCAGAGCAGTTGCCGGACAGAACAGGACAAAGATGGTAAAACGGCACGTGGGTTTCGCTGTTAACAAGAGCCCAGCAATTACTAACATAAAGCATTTCACTGTTAGTTCCTGCATTCAAATGCCAAATGTTTTAAGCAATTGAAATTATGATGTGGGTTTAGTACTTGCATGCCAGGGGAGTGATTGGAAGGGTAGAGAGGGAACAGGAGACCAGTCATTCTCACAGCAGTCCATAAGGGGGAGCTTTCAACCTTAAAGGAGAGAGTTAAATACTTGTAACATTGAGGCTGCACTAGAATAGTCTCATTAAAATGTATAAAGAAATTAGATGCCCCCACACAAATAAGTTTGCCCCTCTTCCACTGCCAGTGAAGGTAGCACCTCTCCCAACATTTAAAGGCTTATCCCCCTCGCAATGTAGGTTTTGTTGCACCCCTGAACGCAAGCACACACACCATTCACCATTTACACACACGCACACCCAGCCATACATACATTTAAGTGTGCACTCTTTCATCATACAGGCACACCTAGGCAGCCACCAGTACATTTAAGTGTGCACCATTTCACCATACAGGCACACCTAGGCAGCCATCTATACATTTAAGTGTGCACCCTTTCACCATACACTCTCACACGCACCCGTCATGGGGTTTAGGGGAGTCCTATAACTTCAAAAAGAAATTGTTTGTTTTTGAACTCACTTTGACTTCATAAAGAAATTATTTCCGTAAAGGACCGAAGCATAACAGAAATAATTTCTTTATGAATGCAGAGTGGGCCTCATTATCTGTACCACCATACTAGGAGCTGTGCTTGCGGGTGCTTGTCAGCCTGCCAGGTCTGACCTGGTGGGCAGTGCGGCACCCGCGAGCACAGCCTGTAGGATGCAACGGCACCGTTGTAAACGGTGCCGGCGCATCCGACGCCCCATTGCCATTGAGCCCTGTGGGGCACAAATGGGAATGGGGATGTTCCGGGCCCGGCACCCGTAAAAGGGCAACTACCGGGTCCGGCTGGGCCGGAATAGCTCGGTAATTGCCCATTTGCGGGTGCCAGACCTGGATGTGAGTCTGGAGGTAGCCTGTTTCTTTTTGATGTCATAGGGCCCCCTTACCGCATGATATGGAGGACTCCAGCCTAGGGTCTTCCATTGTATGGGGCGTGGGGATCCCTCGGATTTCAAAAATAACGTCTCTTTTTGTAGTCACTCTGCCTTCATAAAGAAATTATTTCTGTTACATAAATTATTTATAAAAAGAAAAAATCATTTATTTTTTGTTCTCCTAGTGGGGCCCAGTCCTAGGACATGTACTGGTGGGGCCAACCCCGCACCGCGGGCACTGCGGCTCCCCCGTTACGCCGGTGACCTCTGTGTGCTTCTCAGTACACTTGGCCAGGGATCGAGTGCTCTATGCTAATGAACCATGTGCCGTGGCCTCTGCCACAAACGAAATGCTTTCACACATTAGAAACAACGCAGGCTTTTGGGGCCTATTTACTTCATTATACCACTAGGTTTTATTGATTCTTTTTATCAAGCTTTCAATTTTGCATACGTAAAAAAGGCCCCCCTCCCCTTTTAGAGTGCTACTCTCTCAGCTGATTAGTGCGCTCCTCCATACCGCGCTGAACTTGCATTTTTATGACACCTCTGTGCCCGTCCATGATTTCCTGCTTGCTCCCAGGTCATTCTGAGAGTTGCAGTCATTGTTTGGCTATTCATCATGGCCGTCTAGAGGCTTCCGATTCTGGTGATTCAAAAAAAAACAAAAGAGAACTTTCACCAGAAGAGAGGCTGGCAGATACTGTGGAAGAGACAGTAGTACCAGCAGTCAAAGCCAGTGCACACCAAGGGAAACCAGGGACTGATTGAGCCCCCTCCCACAAGTCTCTCAACCCGCTTCTAGGGTAGGACCAGCTCTGGCATATCCCTGTCCCCCCTGACACATTTGGGACCATGTTCTGTTCACGATGAGTTAGAGGGTTTCTAGAAAATGGTTGGAGGGAGAGAGCTGCTAGGAGAATATTGATGGACAATGGCCCCTAGTTAAGATGTCGGGAGATGGAAGAGTTTTTGATGGATAATGGATTCAGTCGTAGCCATATATCATCCCAAGGTTAACGGACATGCTGAGTGGGTCACCCGCTCACTCATTGATTGATATGTTGTTGGTAGATCAGGGAGTGACTGGAACCTGCAGTAATTTCTTTTATTTTATTGAGCATTTGTTAGGTGTTTCAAAGCGCCACAAGGCCAAATGGGAAGGGAACAGGGGAAATGATAACAACAAAGGCAAAAAACTCACTGCAGAGCTTAGCCTTTGGGTATTTAACTGTCACAGGAATTGTGGACTTTGCCTCTCCGGGTCTTTACCTATCACACTGAAGGCTGAGCATGGGGTCGCTGGGTCGCTCCACATCACATTCACTGCAGATCTTAGCCTTTGGGTCTTTAAGTGTCACAGGAATTGTGGACTTTGCCTCTCTGGGTATTTACCTATCACACTGAAGGCTGAGCATGTGCTCTCTGGGCCGCTCCACATCACACTCACTGCAGAGCTTAGCCTTTGGGTCTTTAACTGTCACTGGAATTGTGGACTTTGCCTCTCTGGGTCTTTACCTATCACACTGAAGGCTGAGCATGGTGTCCGTGGGCCGCTCCACATCACACTCACTGCAGAGCTTAGCCTTTGGGTCTTTAACTGTCACTGGAATTGTGGACTTTGCCTCTCTGGGTCTTTACCTATCACACTGAAGGCTGAGCATGGGGTCTCTGGGTTGCTCCACATCACACTCACTGCAGAGCTTAGCCTTAGGGTCTTTAACTGTCACAGGAATTGTGGACTTTGCCTCTCTGGGTCTTCACCTATCACACTGAAGACTGAGCATGTGCTCTCTGGGTCACTCCACATCACACTCACTGCAGAGCTTAGCCTTTGGGTCTTTAACTGTCACAGGAATTGTGGACTTTGCCTTTCTGGATCTTTACCTATCACACTGAAGGCCGGGCATGTGCTCTCTGGGTCACTCCACATCACACTCGCTGCAGAGCTTAACCTTTGGTTCTTTAACTGTCACAGGAATTGTGGTCTTTGCTTCTCTGGGTCTTTACCTATCACACTGAAGTCTGAGCATGGGGTCTCTGGGTCACTCACATCACACTCACTGCAGAGCTTAGCCTTTGTGTCTTTAACTGTCACAAGAATTGGGGACTTTGCCTCTCCGGGTCTTTACCTATCACACTGAAGGCTGAGTATGGGGTCTCTGGGCCGCTCCACATCACACTAACTGCAGAGAACTTAGCCTTTGGGTCTTTAACTGTCACTGGAATTGTCAGTCTTTAACTGTCACTGGAATTGTGGACTTTGCCTCTCTGGGTCTTTACCTATCACACTGAAGGCTGAGCATGGGGTCTCTGGGTCGCTCCACATCACACTCACTGCAGAGCTTAGCCTTTGGGTCTTTAACTGTCACTGGAATTGTGGACTTTGCCTCTCTGGGTCTTTACCTATCACACTGAAGGCTGAGCATGGGGTCTCTGGGTCGCTCCACATCACACTCACTGCAGAGCTTAGCCTTAGGGTCTTTAACTGTCACGGGAATTGTGGACTTTGCCTCTCTGGGTCTTCACCTGTCACACTGAAGGCTGAGCATGTGCTCCCTGGGTCACTCCACATCACACTCACTGCAGAGCTTAGCCTTTGGGTCTTTAACTGTCACAGGAATTGTGGACTTTGCCTCTCCGGGTCTTTACCTATCACACTGAAGGCTGAGCATGGGGTCGCTGGGTCGCTCCACATCACATTCACTGCAGAGTTTAGCCTTTGGGTCTTTAAGTGTCACAGGAATTGTGGACTTTGCCTCTCTGGGTATTTACCTATCACACTGAAGGCTGAGCATGTGCTCTCTGGGCCGCTCCACATCACACTCACTGCAGAGCTTAGCCTTTGGGTCTTTAACTGTCACTGGAATTGTGGACTTTGCCTCTCTGGGTCTTTACCTATCACACTGAAGGCTGAGCATGGTGTCCGTGGGCCGCTCCACATCACACTCACTGCAGAGCTTAGCCTTTGGGTCTTTAACTGTCACTGGAATTGTGGACTTTGCCTCTCTGGGTCTTTACCTATCACACTGAACGCTGAGCATGGGGTCTCTGGGTTGCTCCACATCACACTCACTGCAGAGCTTAGCCTTAGGGTCTTTAACTGTCACAGGAATTGTGGACTTTGCCTCTCTGGGTCTTCACCTATCACACTGAAGACTGAGCATGTGCTCTCTGGGTCACTCCACATCACACTCACTGCAGAGCTTAGCCTTTGGGTCTTTAACTGTCACAGGAATTGTGGACTTTGCCTTTCTGGATCTTTACCTATCACACTGAAGGCCGGGCATGTGCTCTCTGGGTCACTCCACATCACACTCACTGCAGAGCTTAACCTTTGGTTCTTTAACTGTCACAGGAATTGTGGTCTTTGCTTCTCTGGGTCTTTACCTATCACACTGAAGTCTGAGCATGGGGTCTCTGGGTCACTCACATCACACTCACTGCAGAGCTTAGCCTTTGTGTCTTTAACTGTCACAAGAATTGGGGACTTTGCCTCTCCGGGTCTTTACCTATCACACTGAAGGCTGAGTATGGGGTCTCTGGGCCGCTCCACATCACACTAACTGCAGAGAACTTAGCCTTTGGGTCTTTAACTGTCACTGGAATTGTCAGTCTTTAACTGTCACTGGAATTGTGGACTTTGCCTCTCTGGGTCTTTACCTATCACACTGAAGGCTGAGCATGGGGTCTCTGGGTCGCTCCACATCACACTCACTGCAGAGCTTAGCCTTTGGGTCTTTAACTGTCACTGGAATTGTGGACTTTGCCTCTCTGGGTCTTTACCTATCACACTGAAGGCTGAGCATGGGGTCTCTGGGTCGCTCCACATCACACTCACTGCAGAGCTTAGCCTTAGGGTCTTTAACTGTCACGGGAATTGTGGACTTTGCCTCTCTGGGTCTTCACCTGTCACACTGAAGGCTGAGCATGTGCTCCCTGGGTCACTCCACATCACACTCACTGCAGAGCTTAGCCTTTGGGTCTTTAACTGTCACAGGAATTGTGTACTTTGCCTTTATGGGTCTTTACCTATCACACTGAAGGCTGAGCATGTGCTCTCTGGGTCACTCCACATCACACTCACTGCAGAGCTTAGCCTTTGGTTCTTTAACTGTCACAGGGATTGTGGACTTTGCCTCTCTGGGTCTTTACCTATCACACTGAAGGCTGAGCATGGGGTCTCTGGGTCGCTCCACATAACACTCACTGCAGAGCTTAGCCTTAGTGTCTTTAACTGTCACAGGAATTGTGGACTTTGCCTCTCTGGGTCTTCACCTATCACACTGAAGGCTGAGCATGTGCTCTCTGGGTCACTCCACATCACACTCACTGCAGAGCTTAGCCTTTGGGTCTTTAACTGTCACAGGAATTGTGGACTTTGCCTTTCTGGATCTTTACCTATCACACTGAAGGCTGGGCATGTGCTCTTTGGGTCACTCCACATCACACTCACTGCAGAGCTTAACCTTTGGTTCTTTAACTGTCACAGGAATTGTGGTCTTTGCTTCTCTGGGTCTTTACCTATCACACTGAAGGCTGAGCATGGAGTCTCTGGGTCGCTCCACATTACACTGACTGCAGAGCGTAGCCTTTGGGTCTTTAACTGTCACAGGAATTGTGGACTTTGCCTCTCTGGGTCTTTACCTACCACACTGAAGGCTGAGCATGGTGTCCGTGGGTCGCTTCACATCACACTCACTGCAGAGCTTAGCCATTGGGTCTTTAACTGTCACAGGAATTGTGGACTTTGCCTCTCTGGGTCTTTACCTATCACACTGAAGGCTGAGCTCATGCTCTTTGGGTCGCTCCACATCACACTAACTGCAGCGTATAGCCTTTGGGTCTTCACCTATCACACTGAAGGCTGAGCATGGGGTCTCTGGGTCACTCCACATCACACTCACTGCAGATCTTATCCTTTGGGTCTTTACCTGTCACAGGAATTGTGGACTTTGCCTCTCCGGGTCTTCACCTATCACACTGAAGGCTGAGCATGGGGTCTCTGGGTCACTCCACATCACACTCACTGCAGAGCTTAGCCTTTGTGTCTTTAACTGTCACAAGAATTGGGGACTTTGCCTCTCCGGGTCTTTACCTATCACACTGAAGGCTGAGCATGTGCTCTCTGGGTCGCTCCACATCACACTCACTGCAGAGCTTAGCCTTAGGGTCTTTAACTGTCACGGGAATTGTGGACTTTGCCTCTCTGGGTCTTCACCTGTCACACTGAAGGCTGAGCATGTGCTCCCTGGGTCACTCCACATCACACTCACTGCAGAGCTTAGCCTTTGGGTCTTTAACTGTCACAGGAATTGTGTACTTTGCCTTTATGGGTCTTTACCTATCACACTGAAGGCTGAGCATGTGCTCTCTGGGTCACTCCACATCACACTCACTGCAGAGCTTAGCCTTTGGATCTTTAACTGTCACAGGAATTGTGGACTTTGCCTCTCTGGGTCTTCACCTATCACACTGAAGGCTGAGCATGGGGTCTCTGGGTCACTCCACATCACACTCACTGCAGAGCTTAGCCTTTAGGTCTTTAACTGTAACAGGATTTGTGGACTTTGCCTCTCTGGGTCTTCACCTATCACACTGAAGGCTGAGCAGTGCTTTCTGGGCCGCTCCACATCACACTCACTGCAGAGCTTAGCCTTTGGGTCTTTAACTGTCACAGGAATTGTGGACTTTGCCTCTCTGGGTCTTTACCTATCACACTGAAGGCTGAGCATGGTGTCCGTGGGCCGCTCCACATCACACTCACTGCAGAGCTTAGCCTTTGGGTCTTTAACTGTCACTGGAATTGTGGACTTTGCCTCTCTGGGTCTTTACCTATCACACTGAAGGCTGAGCATGGGGTCTCTGGGTTGCTCCACATCACACTCACTGCAGAGCTTAGCCTTAGGGTCTTTAACTGTCACAGGAATTGTGGACTTTGCCTCTCTGGGTCTTCACCTATCACACTGAAGACTGAGCATGTGCTCTCTGGGTCACTCCACATCACACTCACTGCAGAGCTTAGCCTTTGGGTCTTTAACTGTCACAGGAATTGTGGACTTTGCCTTTCTGGATCTTTACCTATCACACTGAAGGCCGGGCATGTGCTCTCTGGGTCACTCCACATCACACTCACTGCAGAGCTTAACCTTTGGTTCTTTAACTGTCACAGGAATTGTGGTCTTTGCTTCTCTGGGTCTTTACCTATCACACTGAAGTCTGAGCATGGGGTCTCTGGGTCACTCACATCACACTCACTGCAGAGCTTAGCCTTTGTGTCTTTAACTGTCACAAGAATTGGGGACTTTGCCTCTCCGGGTCTTTACCTATCACACTGAAGGCTGAGTATGGGTCTCTGGGCCGCTCCACATCACACTAACTGCAGAGAACTTAGCCTTTGGGTCTTTAACTGTCACTGGAATTGTCAGTCTTTAACTGTCACTGGAATTGTGGACTTGCCTCTCTGGGTCTTTACCTATCACACTGAAGGCTGAGCATGGGGTCTCTGGGTCGCTCCACATCACACTCACTGCAGAGCTTAGCCTTTGGTCTTTAACTGTCACTGGAATTGTGGACTTTGCCTCTCTGGGTCTTTACCTATCACACTGAAGGCTGAGCATGGGGTCTCTGGGTCGCTCCACATCACACTCACTGCCAGAGCTTAGCCTTAGGGTCTTTAACTGTCACGGGAATTGTGGACTTTGCCTCTCTGGGTCTTCACCTGTCACACTGAAGGCTGAGCATGTGCTCCCTGGGTCACTCCACATCACACTCACTGCAGAGCTTAGCCTTTGGGTCTTTAAACTGTCACAGGAATTGTGGACTTTGCCTCTCCGGGTCTTTACCTATCACACTGAAGGCTGAGCATGGGGTCGCTGGGTCGCTCCACATCACATTCACTGCAGAGTTTAGCCTTTGGGTCTTTAAGTGTCACAGGAATGTGGACTTTGCCTCTCTGGGTATTTACCTATCACACTGAAGGCTGAGCATGTGCTCTCTGGCCGCTCCACATCACACTCACTGCAGAGCTTAGCCTTTGGGTCTTTAACTGTCACTGGAATTGTGGACTTTGCCTCTCTGGGTCTTTACCTATCACACTGAGGCTGAGCATGGTGTCCGGGGCCGCTCCACATCACACTCAACTGCAGAGCTTAGCCTTTGGGTCTTTAACTGTCACTGGAATTGTGGACTTGCCTCTCTGGGTCTTTACCTATCACACTGAAGGCTGAGCATGGGGTCTCTGGGTTGCCCACATCACACTCACTGCAGAGCTTAGCCTTGGGTCTTTAACTGTCACAGGAATTGTGGACTTTGCCTCTCTGGGTCTTCACCTATCACACTGAAGACTGAGCATGTGCTCTCTGGTCACTCCACATCACACTCACTGCAGAGCTTAGCCTTTGGGTCTTTAACTGTCACAGGAATTGTGGACTTTGCCTTTCTGGATCTTTACCTATCACACTGAAGGCCGGGCATGTGCTCTCTGGGTCACTCCACATCAACACTCACTGCAGAGCTAACCTTTGGTTCTTTAACTGTCACAGGAATTGTGGTCTTTGCTTCTCTGGGTCTTTACCTATCACACTGAAGTCTGAGCATGGGGTCTCTGGGTCACTCACATCACACTCACTGCAGAGCTTAGCCTTGTGTCTTTAACTGTCACAAGAATGGGGACTTTGCCTCTCCGGGTCTTTACCTATCACACTGAAAGGCTGAGTATGGGGTCTCTGGCGCTCCACATCACACTAACTGCAGAGAACTTAGCCTTTGGGTCTTTTAACTGTCACTGGAATTGTCAGTCTTTAACTGTCACTGGAATTGTGGACTTTGCCTCTCTGGGTCTTTACCTATCACACTGAAGCTGAGCATGGGGTCTCTGGGTCGCTCCACATCACACTCACTGCAGAGCTTAGCCTTTGGGTCTTTAACTGTCACTGGAATTGTGGACTTTGCCTCTCTGGGTCTTTACCTATCACACTGAAGGCTGAGCATGGGGTCTCTGGGTCGCTCCACTACCACACTCACTGCAGAGCTTAGCCTTAGGGTCTTTTAACTGTCACGGGAATTGTGGACTTTGCCTCTCTGGGTCTTTCACCTGTCACACTGAAGCTGAGCATGTGCTCCCTGGGTCACTTCCACATCACACTCCACTGACAGAGCTTAGCCTTTGGGTCTTTAACTGTCACAGGAATTGTGTACTTTGCCTTTATGGGTCTTTACCTATCACACTGAAGGCTGAGCATGTGCTCTTCTGGGTCACTCCACATCACACTCACTGCAGAGCTTAGCCTTTGGGTCTTTAACTGTCACAGGGATTGTGGACTTTGCCTCTCTGGGTCTTTACCTATCACACTGAAGGCTGAGCATGGGGTCTCTGGGTCGCTCCACATAACACTCACTGCAGAGCTTAGCCTTAGTGTCTTTAACTGTCACAGGAAATTGTGGACTTTGCCTCTCTGGGTCTTCAACCTATCACACTGAAGGCTGAGCATGTGCTCTCTGGGTCACTCCACATCACACTCACTGCAGAGCTTAGCCTTTTGGTCTTTAACTGTCACAGGAATTGTGGACTTTGCCCTTCTGGATCTTTACCTATCACACTGAAGGCTGGGCAAGTGCTCTTTGGTGTCACTCCACATCACACTCACTGCAGAGCTTAACCTTTGTTCTTTAACTGTCACAGGAATTGTGGTCTTTGCTTCTCTGGGTCTTTACCTATCACACTGAAGGCTGAGCATGGAGTCTCTGGGTCGCTCCACATTACACTGACTGCAGAGCGTAGCCTTTTGGGTCTTTAACTGTCACAGGAATTGTGGACTTTGCCTCTCTGGGTCTTTACCTACCACACTGAAGGCTGAGCATGGTGTCCGTGGGTCGCTTCACATCACACTCACTGCAGAGCTTAGCCATTGGGGTCTTTAACTGTCAGCAGGGAATTGTGGACTTTGCCTCTCTGGGTCTTTACCTATCACACTGAAGGCTGGCTCATGCTCTTTGGGTCGCTCCACATCACACTAACTGCAGCGTATAGCCTTTGGGTCTTCACCTATCACACTGAAGGCTGAGCATGGGGTCTCTGGGTCACTCCACATCACAACTCACTGCAGATCTATCCTTTGGGTCTTTACCTGTCACAGGAATTGTGGACTTTGCCTCTCCGGGTCTTCACCTATCACACTGAAGGCTGAGCATGGGGTCCTCTGGGTCACTCCACATCACACTCACTGCAGAGCTTAGGCCTTGTGTCTTTAACTGTCACAAGAATTGGGGACTTTGCCTCTCCGGGTCTTTACCTATCACACTGAAGGCTGAGCATGTGCTCTCTGGGTCGCTCCACATCACACTCACTGCAGAGCTTAGCCTTAGGGTCTTTAACTGTCACGGGAATTGTGGACTTTGCTCTCTGGGTCTTCACCTGTCACACTGAAGGCTGAGCATGTGCTCCCTGGGTCACTCCACATCACACTCACGCAGAGCTTAGCCTTTGGGTCTTTAACTGTCACAGAATTGTGTACTTTGCCTTTATGGGTCTTTACCTATCACACTGAAGGCTGAGCATGTGCTCTCTGGGTCACTTCACATCACACTCACTGCAGAGCTTAGCCTTTGGTTCTTTTAACTGTCACAGGGATTGTGGACTTTGCCTCTCTGGGTCTTTACCTATCACACTGAAGGCTGAGCATGGGGTCTCTGGGTCACTCCACATAACACTCACTGCAGAGCTTAGCCTTAGTGTCTTTAACTGTCACAGGAATTGTGACTTTGCCTCTCTGGGTCTTCACCTATCACACTGAAGGCTGAGCATGTGCTCTCTGGGTCACTCCACATCACACTCACTGCCAGAGCTTAGCCTTTGGGTCTTTAACTGTCACAGGAATTGTGGACTTTGCCTTTCTGGATCTTTACCTATCACACTGAAGGCTGGGCATGTGCTCTTTGGGTCACTCCACATCACACTCACTGCAGAGCTTAACCTTTGGTTCTTTAACTGTCACAGGAATTGTGGTCTTTGCTCCTCTGGGCTTTACCTATCACACTGAAGGCTGAGCATGGAGTCTCTGGGTCGCTCCACATTACACTGACTGCAGAGCGTAGCCCTTTGGGTCTTATAACTGTCACAGGAATTGTGGACTTTGCTCTCTTGGGTCTTTACCTACCACACTGAAGGCTGAGCATGGTGTCCGTGGGTCGCTTCACATCAACACTCACTGCAGAGCTTAGCCATTGGGTCTTTAACTGTCACAGGAATTGTGGACTTTGCCTCTCTGGGTCTTTACCTATCACACTGAAGGCTGAGCTCATGCTCTTTGGGTCGCTCCACATCACACTAACTGCAGCGTATAGCCTTTGGGTCTTCACCTATCACACTGAAGGCTGAGCATGGGGTCTCTGGGTCACTCCACATCACACTCACTGCAGAGCTTAGCCTTTGGATCTTTAACTATCACAGGAAGTGTGGACTTTGCCTCTCTGGGTCTTCACCTATCGCACTGAAGGCTGAGCATGGGGTCTCTGGGTCGCTCACATCACACTCACTGCAGAGCTTAGCCTTTGTGTCTTTAACTGTCACAAGAATTGGGGACTTTGCCTTCCGGGTCTTTACCTATCACACTGAAAGGCTGAGCATGTGCTCTCGGGTCGCTCCACATCACACTCACTGACAGTGCTTAGCCTTTGGGTCTTTAAATGTCACAAGAATTGTGACTTTGCCTTTCCGGGTCTTTACCTATCACACTGAAGGCTGAGCATGGAAGTCTCTTGGGTCGCTCCACATTACACTGACTGCAGAGCGTTAGCCTTTGGTCTTTAACTGTCACAGGAATAGTGGACTTTGCCTCTCTGGTCTTTACCTATCACACTGAAGGCTGAGAATGGGGTCTCTGGGTCGCTCCACATCACACTCACTGCAGAGCTTAGCCTTTGGGTCTTTAACTGTCACTGGAATTGTGGACTTTGCCTCTCTGGGTCTTTACCTATCACACTGAAGGCTGAGCTCATGCTCTTTGGGTCGCTCCACATCACACTAACTGCAGCGTATAGCCTTTGGGTCTTCACCTATCACACTGAAGGCTGAGCATGGGGTCTCTGGGTCACTCCACATCACACTCACTGCAGATCTTATCCTTTGGGTCTTTACCTGTCACAGGAATTGTGGACTTTGCCTCTCCGGGTCTTCACCTATCACACTGAAGGCTGAGCATGGGGTCTCTGGGTCACTCCACATCACACTCACTGCAGAGCTTAGCCTTTGGATCTTTAACTATCACAGGAAGTGTGGACTTTGCCTCTCTGGGTCTTCACCTATCACACTGAAGGCTGAGCATGGGGTCTCTGGGTCACTCCACATCACACTCACTGCAGAGCTTAGCCTTTAGGTCTTTAACTGTAACAGGATTTGTGGACTTTGCCTCTCTGGGTCTTCACCTATCACACTGAAGGCTGAGCAGTGCTTTCTGGGCCGCTCCACATCACACTCACTGCAGAGCTTAGCCTTTGGGTCTTTAACTGTCACAGGAATTGTGGACTTTGCCTCTCCGGGCCTTTACCTATCACACTGAAGGCTGAGCATGTGCTCTCTGGGTCGCTCCACATCACACTCACTGCAGAGCTTAGCCTTTGGGTCTTTAACTGTCACAGGATTTGTGGACTTTGCCTCTCCGGGTCTTTACCTATCACACTGAAGGCTGAGCATGGAGTCTCTGAGTCACTCCACATCACACTCACTGCAGAGCTTAGCCTTTGGGTCTTTAACTGTAACAGGATTTGTGGACTTTGCCTCTCCGGGTCTTTACCTATCACACTGAAGGCTGAGCATGGGTCGTCTGGGTCGCTCCACATCACACTCACTGCAGAGTTTAGCCTTTGGGTCTTTAAGTGTCACAGGAATTGTGGACTTTGCCTCTTTGGGTATTTACCTATCACACTGAAGGCTGAGCATGTGCTCTCTGGGCCGCTCCACATCACACTCACTGCAGAGCTTAGCCTTTGGGTCTTTAACTGTCACTGGAATTGTGGACTTTGCCTCTCCGGTCTTTACCTATCACACTGAAGGTGAGCATGTGCTCTCGGGGTCGCTCCACATCACACTCACCTGCAGTGCTTAGCCTTTTGGTCTTTAAATGTCACAAGAATTGTGACTTTGCCTTTCCGGGTCTTTACCTATCACACTGAAGGCTGAGCATGAGTCTCTGGGGGTCGCTCCACATTACACTGACTGCAGAGCGTAGCCTTTGGTTTTTAACTGTCACAGGAATTGTTGGACTTTTGCTCTCTCTGGGGTCTTTACCTATCACACTGAGGCTGAGAATGGGCTTCTGGGTCCTCCACATCACACTCACTGAAGAGCTTAGCCTTTTGGTTCTTTAACGTCACTGGAATTGTGAGACTTTTGCCTCTCTGGGTCGTTTACCAATCACACTGAACGGCAGAGCTCATGCCTTTGGTCGCTTCAACTGTCACACTGACTTGCAGCGATATAGCCTCTTGGGTCTTTACCTATCACACTGAAGGCTGAGCATGGGTCTCTGGGTCGCTCCACATCACACTCACTGCAGAGCTTAGCCTTTGGGTCTTTAACTGTCACAGGAATTGTGGACTTTGCCTCTCTGGGTCTTTACCTATCACACTGAAGGCTGAGCATGGGGTCTCTGGGTCACTCCACATCACACTCACTGCAGAGCTTAGCCTTTGGGTCTTTAACTGTCACAGGAATTGTGGACTTTGCCTCTCTGGGTCTTTACCTATCACACTGAAGGCTGAGCATGGGTCTCTGGGTCACTCCACATCACACTCACTGCAGAGCTTAGCCTTTGGGTCTTTAACTGTCACAGGAATTGTGGACTTTGCCTCTCTGGGTCTTTACCTATCACACTGAAGGCTGAGCATGTGCTCTCTGGGTCGCTCCACATCACACTCACTGCAGAGCTTAGCCTTTGGGTCTTTAACTGTCACAGGAATTGTGGACTTT
Organism: Ambystoma mexicanum; assembly: GCA_002915635.3. Taxonomy (NCBI): domain Eukaryota; kingdom Metazoa; phylum Chordata; class Amphibia; order Caudata; family Ambystomatidae; genus Ambystoma; species Ambystoma mexicanum. The sequence continues at coordinate 1,375,193,902 of CM010929.2, forward strand.
GCCTCTCTGGGTCTTTACCTATCACACTGAAGGCTGAGCATGTGCTCTCTGGGTCGCTCCACATCACACTCACTGCAGAGCTTAGCCTTTGGGTCTTTAACTGTCACAGGAATTGTGGACTTTGCCTCTCTGGGTCTTTACCTATCACACTGAAGGCTGAGCATGGGTCTCTGGGTCGCTCCACATCACACTCACTGCAGAGCTTAGCCTTTGGGTCTTTAACTGTCACAGGATTTGTGGACTTTGCCTCTCTGGGTCTTTACCTATCACACTGAAGGCTGAGCATGGGGTCTCTGGGTCGCTCCACATCACACTCACTGCAGAGCTTAGCCTTTGGGTCTTTAACTGTCACAGGAATTGTGGACTTTGCCTCTCTGGGTCTTTACCTATCACACTGAAGGCTGAGCATGTGCTCTCTGGGTCGCTCCACATCACACTCACTGCAGAGCTTAGCCTTTGGGTCTTTAACTGTCACAGGAATTGTGGACTTTGCCTCTCTGGGTCTTTACCTATCACACTGAAGGCTGAGCATGGGGTCTCTGGGTCGCTCCACATCACACTCACTGCAGAGCTTAGCCTTTGGGTCTTTAACTGTCACAGGAATTGTGGACTTTGCCTCTCTGGGTCTTTACCTATCACACTGAAGGCTGAGCATGTGCTCTCTGGGTCGCTCCACATCACACTCACTGCAGAGCTTAGCCTTTGGGTCTTTAACTGTCACAGGAATTGTGGACTTTGCCTTTCTGGGTCTTTACCTATCACACTGAAAGCTGAGCATGTGCTCTCTGCGCCGCTTCACATCACACTCACTGCAGAGCTTAGCCTTTGGTTCTTTAACTGTCACAGGAATTGTGGACTTTGCCTCTCTGGGTCTTTACCTATCACACTGAAGGCTGAGCATGGGGTCTCTGGGTCGCTCCACATCACACTCACTGCAGAGCTTAGCCTTTGTGTCTTTAACTGTCACAGAATTGGGACTTTGCCTCTCTGGGTCTTTACCTATCACACTGAAGGCTGAGCATGGGGTCTCTGGGTCGCTCCACATCACACTCACTGCAGACAGCTGGCTTAGCCTTTGGGTCTTTAACTGTCACAGGAATTGTGGACTTTGCCTCTCTGGGTCTTTACCTATCACACTGAAGGCTGAGCATGTGCTCTCTGGGTCGCTCCACATCACACTCACTGCAGAGCTTAGCCTTTGGGTCTTTAACTGTCACAGGAATTGTGGACTTTGCCTCTCTGGGTCTTTACCTATCACACTGAAGGCTGAGCATGGGGTCTCTGGGTCGCTCCACATCACACTCACTGCAGAGCTTAGCCTTTGGTCTTTAACTGTCACAGGAATTGTGGACTTTGCCTCTCTGGGTCTTTACCTATCACACTGAAGGCTGAGCATGTGCTCTCTGGGTCGCTCCACATCACACTCACTGCAGAGCTTAGCCTTTGGGTCTTTAACTGTCACAGGAATTGTGGACTTTGCCTCTCTGGGTCTTTACCTATCACACTGAAGGCTGAGCATGTGCTCTCTGGGTCACTCCACATCACACTCACTGCAGAGCTTAGCCTTTGGGTCTTTAACTGTCACAGGATTTGTGGACTTTGCCTCTCTGG
>CM010929.2:1375195532-1375233003 GCA_002915635.3 Ambystoma mexicanum
ATGAGTGAAGATTTTGTTTTACATCGGGTTTTTTCAGTCTATTTAGAGTACTATCTGGGTTCGAGGTGAGTGTCGCATGAGGACTTACGTGTTTAGTAGGGACAAATGGAGTTTGTTTTGAAGTAGAGGCAGCAAATACAGATTGGTTTAAATTCGAAGTAGTAATAGATGAAGGTAATTTCTGCCCGCCTTCGTCGTACTTAGTGCCATTATCAGAGGACTGGTGATATTTTATCATGTATTGTTCAATGGTTGAAGCTATAATACGATCTAAGGTTGGTGGCATGGAAGATAAATTACATTGATCCGTTTTAATCGCATCTGCCAAGGAGGGAAGAGAAAACGACTGTGGTACTGATTTTATTGTAGAGGGTAATCTAAGTTGAGATAACTTATTGGCTCCAATTTGGGAAAGAGCTCTATCTTTGATTTTAGATCCACCACTAATATTAGATTCAGCCGGAGTAAGTTTAAGGCTTTTAGCTTCTAAATAAAGGTCTATTTCTTTGCGCAGCTGAGCGTTTTAAACACAACTCAGTATCAAATAGATCTTTCACTTTTGCAGCACTGATTGATGTTGGGTGATTGTCAATTATCGCGGACTCATTGTCAATCAAAGCCACAATATTATTTAGGGGTGAATGTTCAGCTGAAGGTTGTGCATTTACAGGTTCTTTTAAGCTTTTCTCTGCAGCGATTTTTGCATATTTATCTCGTACTGCTTTAGCAGCTATAGTCATTTTATTTTTGGCAGGTGGTTTTAGCCCTTTCAAAAAAGATTTGGCAATCGAGGAGGGAATGTGCTGCTTTGGTTGATTTTTTGTTTTCTTTTTTAAGGGGCTTGTATGAGTCTGTTTGACCGGGACAGCACCCGAGAAAATTGTGAATAGTTCTTTAGAAGGTTGTGATTCATTTGCTGATGGTGAGAGCAACACAGTATTAGGTAATGGACATACAGGAGCACACTTCTCAGTAGGGGAATGAAGTTCCGGAATAATATGTGGAAATGTAGGGAGGGTAAATTGGACAGATGTAGCCGTATTTGTCATGGACAGTTTTGGTTTTTCTAATGGATTATGGGAAGAATCATTAGTTGCTTCCTGCTGTGATAATGCAGCAGAAGTTAACTTTGATTTTTTAGGAGAGAAGGGGGCAGTGTCATTATATGATTTCAACTGTTGTAAACGTAGTTGTGATTGCCATCTAATTAATTTAGTAAGTTGCTTATCTTGGATTTTAAGTTTTTCATCCAAGGTCTCACATAGTTTAAACAATGATGATATAGCCAGATTCATAGCGTGCAAGGTGGTTTCAATTAGTACTGTAGAAGACAGACATGCAGTAGAAGGAGGACAAGGGCATGGAAGGAGAAAGAATGGGTTTCGGCATGGTGTCAGACCGTCTGGGAGTAGGTGCTAAATATGAGGATACAGACATATGTTTCTCATCATCAGAGTATATGTGGGAGATTTCTGGTAATTCGTAGTTTGCTTCAAGCACCACATTAGTATCGATAAAGGATGAATTAGGACAGTGGTTAAGTTCATCTTGAACCTTTATAAACTCATCAGCCAGTACTATAACCGTAGGATTAAAAGGTGTACCACACATAGAAGGAATACACGAAGCAGCAGGAGTTAATAGACCATTTGACCCAGATGTAACTAAGGGCTTGCTAATGGGCATAAATTTATCATTCTGCGGTAACTGTGTGCTCACTTCTTTTGTGGCCTGTGGATCTTTGTCGCTTAATGATTTCCCAGATCAGTATAGGGATCTGTCAAAGAAGCCGGTTGTATCGGAATTTCACTATCTTTCAGCATAGTTATATCTGAAATAGAGCGCTTGGGTTTAGGCTGCATTATAGACGATGGAATATCAGACATAGCACAATTATCAGGTAAATCACTGCTACGGGGCCTTTTGTCTTTGCCCATAATGGCAAGCATCTCCTGTATATCACGAGACGCTACTGTTGCTTTAGATCTCGCAATTTTAGAAACTCGGGAAGCTGAAGTCACTTGTGGACGCGGTGTACTGCCCATTATTTTTCTTTTCTGGGAAGCTAAAGGAGGGGAACAGGATGGAGCTGCCGCCAGCTTGTTTGATCTAAGATAATAAAAGCGTCGGCGCATTTAATACGCCACCCAGAAGAGCACTTGAATTACTATATCAATTAGAAAGGATAGATTTTTTTCCTCTTTCTTCACGAAGCAATGATATTCATCCAAATAGTCTGAGGCAGTTATTCAGTTTCGAGGGAAGGGAACGCCCGACAGCTTGTGGAGCTGCCAGAGTCCGACTCTCCACCCCAAACCCTGAGAACTAGTCAAATAAGTAGAAGTGTGGTTAGCAGTTGAGAGCTTTGACTCAGACCACTCACCGCTCACAGCCGAACAGCATAACAGCGACTCCAGCCCTTACTTCCTCCAGAGCTTAACGCCGCAAGGGTGGATAAACCGGCAATTTATGCTGGCCTGGAATCACGTGACCACTCACGTGTGCGCGCTAGGCCCCGCCTCCTCCAGGAAGCAGGGGAAGCAGCAAGAGCTCGGCTCGCAGTGCTGCAGGGTACAAGTTGGGTTTTGTAGGTAATTTCAGAACGCTCCGATCATGAAGAGCACCTTACAAATGTTCAGGAACACACGCCGCTCGGGCGGATATACCGGCAATTTATGCTGGCCTGGAATCACGTGACCACTCACGTGTGCGCGCTAGGCCCCGCCTCCTCCAGGAAGCAGGGGAAGCAGCAGAGCTCGGCTCGCAGTGCTGCAGGGTACAAGTTGGGTTTTGTAGGTAATTTCAGAACGCTCCGATCATGAAGAGCACCTTACAAATGTTCAGGAACACACGCCGCTCGGGCGGATATACCAGCAATTTATGCTGGCCTGGAATCACGTGACCACTCACGTGTGCGCGCTAGGCCCCGCCTCCTCCAGGAAGCAGGGGAAGCAGCAAGAGCTCGGCTCGCAGTGCTGCAGGGTACAAGTTGGGTTTTGTAGGTAATTTCAGAACGCTCCGATCATGAAGAGCACCTTACAAATGTTCAGGAACACACGCCGCTCGGGCGGATATACCAGCAATTTATGCTGGCCTGGAATCACGTGACCACTCACGTGTGCGCGCTAGGCCCCGCCTCCTCCAGGAAGCAGGGGAAGCAGCAAGAGCTCGGCTCGCAGTGCTGCAGGGTACAAGTTGGGTTTTGTAGGTAATTTCAGAACGCTCCGATCATGAAGAGCACCTTACAAATGTTCAGGAACACACCTGCTCTTTGGGTCGCTCCACATCACACTAACTGCAGAGCTTAGCCTTTGGGTCTTCACCTATGACACTGAAGGCTGAGCATGGGGTCTCTGGGTCACTCCACATCACACTCACTGCAGAGCTTAGCCTTTGGGTCTTTACCTGTCACAGGAATTGTGGACTTTGCCTCTCCGGGTCTTTACCTATCACACTGAAGGCTGAGCATGGGGTCTCTGGGTCACTCCACATGACACTCACTGCAGAGCTTAGCCTTTGGGTCTCTAACTGTCACAGGAAGTGTGGACTTTACCTCTCTACCTATCACACTGAAGGCTGAGCATGTGCTCTCAGGGTCGCTCCACATCACACTCACTGCAGAGCGTAGCCTTTGGGTCTTTAACTGTCACAGGAATTGTGGACTTTGCCTCTCTGGGTCTTTGCCTATCACACTGAAGGCTGAGCATGTGCTCTCTGGGTCTCTCCACATCACACTCACTGCAGAGCTTAGCCTTTGGGTCTTTAACTGTCACAGGATTTGTGGACTTTCCCTCTCCTGGTCTTTACCTATCACACTGAAGGCTGAGCATGGGGTCTCTGGGTCGCTCCACATCACACTCACTGCAGAGCATAGCCTTTGCGTCTTTAACTGTCACAGGAATTGTGGACTTTGCCTCTCTGGGTCTTTACCTATCACACTGAAGGCTGAGCATGTGCTCTCTGGGTGGCTCCACATCACACTCACTGCAGAGCTTAGCCTTTGGGTCTTTAAATGTCACAGGAATTGTGGACTTTGCCTCTCTGGGTTTTTACCTATCACACTGAAGGCTGAGCATGTGTTCTCTGGGTCGCTCCACATCACACTCACTGCAGAGTTTAGCCTTTGGGTCTTTAACTGTCACAGGAATTGTGGACTTTGCCTCTCTGGGTCTTTACCTATCACACTGAAGGCTGAGCATGTGCTCTCTGGGCCGCTCCACATCACACTCACTGCAGAGCTTGCCTTTGGGTCTTTAACTGTCACAGGATTTGTGGACTTTGCCTCTCTGGGTCTTTACCTACCACACTGAAGGCTGAGCATGGGGTCTCTGGGTCGCTCCACATCACACTCACTGCAGAGCTTAGCCTTTGGGTCTTTAACTGTCACAGGAATTGTGGACTTTGCCTCGCTGGGTCTTTACCTATAACACTGAAGGCTGAGCATGGGGTCTCTGGGTCGCTCACATCACACTCACTGCAGAGCTTAGCCTTTGTGTCTTTAACTGTTACAAGAATTGTAGACTTTGCCTATCCGGGTCTTTACCTATCACACTGAAGGCTGATCATTTGCTCTCTAGGTCGCTCCACATCAAACTCACTGCAGAGCTTAGCCTTTGGGTCTTTAACTGTCACAAGAATTGTGGACTTTGCCTCTCTGGGTCTTTACCTACCACACTGAAGGCTGAGTATGGGGTCTCTGGGCCCCTCCACATCACACTAACTGCAGATCTTAGTCTTTGGGTCTTTAACTGTCACAGGATTTGTGGACTTTGCCTCTCTAGGTCTTTACCTATCACACGGAAGGCTGAGCATGGGGTCACTGGGTTGCTCCACATCACACTCATGGCAGAGCTTAGCCTTTGGGTCTTTAACTGTAACAGGATGTGTGGACTTTGCCTCTCTGGGTCTTTACCTATCACACTGAAGGCTGAGTATGGGGTCTCTGGGTCGCTCCACATCACACTAACTGCAGAGCTTAGCCTTTGGGTCTTTAACTGTCACAGGAATTGTGGACTTTGCCTCTCTGGGTTTTTACCTATCACACTGAAGGCTGAGCATGGGGTCTCTGGGCCGCTCACATCACACTCACTGCAGAGCTTAGCCTTTGTGTCTTTAACTGTCACAAGAATTATGGACTTTGCCTATCCGGGTCTTTACCTATCACACTGAAGGCTGAGCATTTGCTCTCTGGGTCGCTCCACATCAAACTCACTGCAGAGCTTAGCCTTTGGGTCTTTAACTGCCACAAGAATTGTGGACTTTGCCTCTCTGGGTCTTTACCTACCACACTGAAGGCTGAGTATGGGGTCTCTGGGCCGCTCCACATCACACTAACTCCAGATCTTAGCCTTTGGGTCTTTAACTGTCACAGGATTTGTGGACTTTGCCTCTCTAGGTCTTTACCTATCACACGGAAGGCTGAGCATGGGGTCACTGGGTTGCTCCACATCACACTCATGGCAGAGCTTAGCCTTTGGGTCATTAACTGTCACATGAATTGTGGACTTTGCCTCTCTGGGTCTTTACCTATCACACTGAAGGCTGAGTATGGGGTCTCTGGGTCGCTTTACATCACACTCACTGCAGAGCTTAGCCTTTGGGTCTTTAACTGTAACAGGATTTGTGGACTTTGCCTCTCCGGATCTTTACCTATCACAGTATAGTTGAGTATGGGGTCTCTGGGTCGCTCCACATCACACTCACTGCAGATCTTATCCTTTGGGTCTTTAACTGTAACAGGATTTGTGGACTTTGCCTCTCCAGGTCTTTACCTATCACACTGAAGGCTAAGCATGGGGTCTCTGGGTCGCTCCACTTCACACTCACTGCAGAGCTTAGCCTTTGGGTCATTAAGTCTCACAGGAATTGTGGACTTTGCCTCTCTGGGTCTTTACCTATCACACTGAAGGCTGAGCATGGGGTCCTTGGGTCGCTCCACATCACACTCACTGCAGAGCTTAGCCTTTGGGTCTTTAACTGTCACAGGAATTGTGGACTTTGCCTCTCTGGGTCTTTACCTATCACACTGAAGGCTGAGCATGGTGTCTCTGGGTCGCTCCACATCACACTCACTGCAGAGCTTAGCCTTTGGGTCTTTAACTGTCACAGGAATGGTGGACTTTGCCTCTCTGGGTCTTTACCTATCACACTGAAGGCTGAGCATGTGGTCTCTGGGTCGCTCCACATCACACTCACTGCAGAGCTTAGCCTTTGGGTCTTTAACTGTCACAGGAATTGTGGACTTTGCCTCTCTGGGTCTTTACCTATCACACTGAAGGCTGAGCATGGTGCTCTCTGGGTCGCTCCACATCACACTCACTGCAGAGCTTAGCCTTTGGGTCTTTAACTGTCACAGGAATTGTGGACTTTGCCTCTCTGGGTCTTTACCTATCACACTGAAGGCTGAGCATGTGCTCTCTGGGTCGCTCCACATCACACTCACTGCAGAGCTTAGCCTTTGGCTCTTTAACTGTCACAGGATTTGTGGCGTTTGCTCTCTTGGGTCTTTACCTATCACACTGAAGGCTGAGCATGTGTCTCTGGGTCGCTCCACATCACACTCACTGCAGAGCTTAGCCTTTGGTCTTTAACTGTCACAGGAATTGTGGACTTGCCTCTCCGGGTCTTTACCTATCACTGAAGGCTGAGCATGGGGTCTCTGGGTCGCTCCACATCACACTCACTGCAGAGCTTAGCCTTTGGGTCTTTAACTGTCACAGGAATTGTGGACTTTGCCTCTCTGGGTCTTTACCTATCACACTGAAGGCTGAGCATGGGGTCTCTGGGTCGCTCCACATCACACTCACTGCAGAGCTTAGCTTTGGGTCTTTAACTGACAGGATTGTGGCTGAGCATGGGGTCTCTGGGTCACTCCACATCACACTCACTGCAGAGCTTAGCCTTTGGGTCTTTACCTGTCACAGGAATTGTGGACTTTGCCTCTCTGGGTCTTTACCTATCACACTGAAGGCTGAGCATGGGTCTCTGGGTCGCTCCACATCACACTCACTGCAGAGCTTAGCCTTTGGGTCTTTAACTGTCACAGGAATTGTGGACTTTGCCTCTCTGGGTCTTTACCTATCACACTGAAGGCTGAGCATGGGGTCTCTGGGTCGCTCCACATCACACTCACTGCAGAGCTTAGCCTTTGGGTCTTTAACTGTCACAGGAATTGTGGACTTTGCCTCTCTGGGTCTTTACCTATCACACTGAAGGCTGAGCATGGGGTCTCTGGGTCGCTCCACATCACACTCACTGCAGAGCTTAGCCTTTGGGTCTTTAACTGTCACAGGAATTGTGGACTTTGCCTCTCTGGTCTTTACCTATCACACTGAAGGCTGAGCATGGGGTCTCTGGGTCGCTCCACATCACACTCACTGCAGAGCTTAGCCTTTGGGTCTTTAACTGTCACAGGATTTGTGGACTTTGCCTCTCTGGGTCTTTACCTATCACACTGAAGGCTGAGCATGGGGTCTCTGGGTCGCTCCACATCACACTCACTGCAGAGCTTAGCCTTTGGGTCTTTAACTGTCACAGGAATTGTGGACTTTGCCTCTCTGGGTCTTTACCTATCACACTGAAGGCTGAGCATGTGCTCTCTGGGTCGCTCCACATCACACTCACTGCAGAGCTTAGCCTTGGGTCTTTAACTGTCACAGGAATTGTGGACTTTGCCTCTCTGGGTCTTTACCTATCACACTGAAGGCTGAGCATGGGTCTCTGGGTCGCTCCACATCACACTCACTGCAGAGCTTAGCCTTTGGGTCTTTAACTGTCACAGGATTTGTGGACTTTGCCTCTCTGGGTCTTTACCTATCACACTGAAGGCTGAGCATGGGGTCTCTGGGTCGCTCCACATCACACTCACTGCAGAGCTTAGCCTTTGGTCTTTAACTGTCACAGGATTGTGGACTTTGCCTCTCTGGCTTTACCTATCACACTGAAGGCTGAGCATGGGTCTCTGGGTCGCACCACATCACACTCACTGCAGAGCTTAGCCTTTGGGTCTTTAACTGTCACAGGAATTGTGGACTTTGCCTCTCTGGGTCTTTACCTATCACACTGAAGGCTGAGCATGGGTCTCTGGGTCGCTCCACATCACACTCACTGCAGAGCTTAGCCTTTGGGTCTTTAACTGTCACAGGAATTGTGGACTTTGCCTCTCTGGGTCTTTACCTATCACACTGAAGGCTGAGCATGGTGTCTCTGGGTCGCTCCACATCACACTCACTGCAGAGCTTAGCCTTTGGGTCTTTAACTGTCACAGGAATGGTGGACTTTGCTCTCTGTGTGTTTCTTTCAAACTGAAGGCTGAGCATGTGGCCTCTGGGTCGCTCCACATCACACTGACTGCAGAGCTTAGCCTTTGGGTCTTTAACTGTCACAGGAATTGTGGACTTTGCCTCTCTGGGTCTTTACCTATCACACTGAAGGCTGAGCATGTGCTCTCTGGGTCGCTCCACATCACACTCACTGCAGAGCTTAGCCTTTGGGTCTTTAACTGTCACAGGAATTGTGGACTTTGCCTCTCTGGGTCTTTACCTATCACACTGAAGGCTGAGCATGTGCTCTCTGGGTCGCTCCACATCACACTCACTGCAGAGCTTAGCCTTTGGGTCTTTAACTGTCACAGGATTTGTGGACTTTGCCTCTCTGGGTCTTTACCTATCACACTGAAGGCTGAGCATGTGCTCTCTGGGTCGCTCCACATCACACTCACTGCAGAGCTTAGCCTTTGGGTCTTTAACTGTCACAGGAATTGTGGACTTTGCCTCTCTGGGTCTTTACCTATCACACTGAAGGCTGAGCATGGGCTCTCTGGGTCGCTCCACATCACACTCACTGCAGAGCTTAGCCTTTGGGTCTTTAACTGTCACAGGAATTGTGGACTTTGCCTCTCTGGGTCTTTACCTATCACACTGAAGGCTGAGCATGGGTCTCTGGGTCGCTCCACATCACACTCACTGCAGAGCTTAGCCTTTGGGTCTTTAACTGTCACAGGAATTGTGGACTTTGCCTCTCTGGGTCTTTACCTATCACACTGAAGGCTGAGCATGGGGTCTCTGGGTCGCTCCACATCACACTCACTGCAGAGCTTAGCCTTTGGGTCTTTAACTGTCACAGGAATTGTGGACTTTGCCTCTCTGGGTCTTTACCTATCACACTGAAGGCTGAGCATGGGGTCTCTGGGTCGCTCACATCACACTCACTGCAGAGCTTAGCCTTTGTGTCTTTAACTGTCACAAGAATTGGGGACTTTGCCTCTCCGGGTCTTTACCTATCACACTGAAGGCTGAGCATGTGCTCTCTGGGTCGCTCCACATCACACTCACTGCAGAGCTTAGCCTTTGGGTCTTTAACTGTCACAAGAATTGTGGACTTTGCCTCTCTGGGTCTTTACCTATCACACTGAAGGCTGAGCATGGGTCTCTGGGTCGCTTCACATCACACTCACTGCAGAGCTTAGCCTTTGGGTCTTTAACTGTCACAGGAATTGTGGACTTTGCCTCTCTGGGTCTTTACCTATCACACTGAAGGCTGAGCATGGGGTCTCTGGGTCGCTCCACATCACACTCACTGCAGAGCTTAGCCTTTGGGTCTTTAACTGTCACTGGAATTGTGGACTTTGCCTCTCTGGGTCTTTACCTATCACACTGAAGGCTGAGCATGGGGTCTCTGGGTCGCTCCACATCACACTCACTGCAGAGCTTAGCCTTTGGGTCTTTAACTGTCACAGGAATTGTGGACTTTGCCTCTCTGGGTCTTTACCTATCACACTGAAGGCTGAGCATGGGGTCTCTGGGTCACTCCACATCACACTCACTGCAGAGCTTAGCCTTTGGGTCTTTAACTGTCACAGGAATTGTGGACTTTGCCTCTCTGGGTCTTTACTATCACACTGAAGGCTGAGCATGGGGTCTCTGGGGCTCCACATCACACTCACTGCAGAGCTTAGCCTTTGTGTCTTTAACTGTCACAAGAATTGGGGACTTTGCCTCTCCGGGTCTTTACCTATCACACTGAAGGCTGAGCATGTGCTCTCTGGGTCGCTCCACATCACACTCACTGCAGAGCTTAGCCTTTGGGTCTTTAACTGTCACAAGAATTGTGGACTTTGCCTCTCCGGGTCTTTACCTATCACACTGAAGGCTGAGCATGGGGTCTCTGGGTCGCTCCACATTACACTGACTGCAGAGCGTAGCCTTTGGGTCTTTAACTGTCACAGGAATTGTGGACTTTGCCTCTCTGGGTCTTTACCTATCACACTGAAGGCTGAGCATGGGGTCTCTGGGTCGCTCCACATCACACTCACTGCAGAGCTTAGCCTTTGGGTCTTTAACTGTCACAGGAATTGTGGACTTTGCCTCTCTGGGTCTTTACCTATCACACTGAAGGCTGAGCATGGTATCTGTGGGTCGCTCCACATCACACTCACTGCAGAGCTTAGCCTTTGGGTCTTTAACTGTCACAGGAATTGTGGACTTTGCCTCTCTGGGTCTTTACCTATCACACTGAAGGCTGAGCACATGCTCTTTGGGTCGCTCCACATCACACTAACTGCAGAGTGTAGCCTTTGGGTCTTCACCTATCACACTGAAGGCTGAGCATGGGGTCTCTGGGTCACTCCACATCACACTCACTGCAGATCTTATCCTTTGGGTCTTTACCTGTCACAGGAATTGTGGACTTTGCCTCTCCGGGTCTTTACCTATCACACTGAAGGCTGAGCATGGGGTCTCTGGGTCGCTCCACATCACACTCACTGCAGAGCATAGCCTTTGGGTCTTTAACTGTCACAGGAATTGTGGACTTTGCCTCTCTGGGTCTTTACCTATCACACTGAAGGCTGAGCATGTGCTCTCTGGGTGGCTCCACATCACACTCACTGCAGAGCTTAGCCTTTGGGTCTTTAAATGTCACAGGAATTGTGGACTTTGCCTCTCTGGGTTTTTACCTATCACACTGAAGGCTGAGCATGTGTTCTCTGGGTCGCTCCACATCACACTCACTGCAGAGTTTAGCCTTTGGGTCTTTAACTGTCACAGGAATTGTGGACTTTGCCTCTCTGGGTCTTTACCTATCACACTGAAGGCTGAGCATGTGCTCTCTGGGCCGCTCCACATCACACTCACTGCAGAGCTTGGCCTTTGGGTCTTTAACTGTCACAGGATTTGTGGACTTTGCCTCTCTGGGTCTTTACCTATCACACTGAAGGCTGAGCATGGGGTCTCTGGGTCGCTCCACATCACACTCACTGCAGAGCTTAACCTTTTAGTCTTTAACTGTCACAGAAATTGTGGACCTTGCCTCTCTGGTTTTTACCTATCACACTGAAGGCTGAGCATGTGCTCTCTGGGTCGCTCCACATCACACTCACTGCAGAGCTTAGCCTTTGGGTCTTTAACTGTCACAGGAATTGTGGACTTTGCCTCTCTGTGTCTTCACCTACCACACTGAAGGCTGAGCATGGTATCCGTGGGTCGCTTCACATCACACTCACTGCAGAGCTTAGCCATTGGGTCTTTAACTGTCACAGGAATTGTGGACTTTGCCTCTCTGGGTCTTTACCTATCACACTGAAGGCTGAGCACATACTCTTTGGGTCGCTCCACATCACACTAACTGCAGAGTGTAGCCTTTGGGTCTTCACCTATCACACTGAAGGCTGAGCATGGGGTCTCTGGGTCACTCCACATCACACTCACTGCAGATCTTATCCTTTGGGTCTTTACCTGTCACAGGAATTGTGGACTTTGCCTCTCCGGGTCTTTACCTATCACACTGAAGGCTGAGCATGGGGTCTCTGGGTCGCTCCACATCACACTCACTGCAGAGCATAGCCTTTGCGTCTTTAACTGTCACAGGAATTGTGGACTTTGCCTCTCTGGGTCTTTACCTATCACACTGAAGGCTGAGCATGTGCTCTCTGGGTGGCTCCACATCACACTCACTGCAGAGCTTAGCCTTTGGGTCTTTAAATGTCACAGGAATTGTGGACTTTGCCTCTCTGGGTTTTTACCTATCACACTGAAGGCTGAGCATGTGTTCTCTGGGTCGCTCCACATCACACTCACTGCAGAGTTTAGCCTTTGGGTCTTTAACTGTCACAGGAATTGTGGATTTTGCCTCTCTGGGTCTTTACCTATCACACTGAAGGCTGAGCATGTGCTCTCTGGGCCGCTCCACATCACACTCACTGCAGAGCTTGGCCTTTGGGTCTTTAACTGTCACAGGATTTGTGGACTTTGCCTCTCTGGGTCTTTACCTATCACACTGAAGGCTGAGCATGGGGTCTCTGGGTCGCTCCACATCACACTCACTGCAGAGCTTAACCTTTTAGTCTTTAACTGTCACAGAAATTGTGGACTTTGCCTCTCTGGGTTTTTACCTATCACAATGAAGGCTGAGCATGTGTTCTCTGGGTCGCTCCACATCACACTCACTGCAGAGTTTAGCCTTTGGGTCTTTAACTGTCACAGGAATTGTGGACTTTGCCTCTCTGGGTCTTTACCTATCACACTGAAGGCTGAGCATGTGCTCTCTGGGCCGCTCCACATCACACTCACTGCAGAGCTTAGCCTTTGGGTCTTTAACTGTCACTGGAATTGTAGACTTTGCCTCTCTGGGTCTTTACCTATCACACTGAAGGCTGAGCATGGGTCCCTGGGTCGCTCCACATCACACTCACTGCAGAGCTTAGCCTTTGGGTCTTTAACTGTCACAGGATTTGTGAACTTTGCCTCTCTTGGTCTTTACCTATCACACTGAAGGCTGAGCATGTGCGCTCTGGGTCGCTCCACATCACACTCACTGCAGAGCTTAGCCTTTGGGTCTTTAACTGTCACTGGAATTGTAGACTTTGCCTCTCTGGGTCTTTACCTATCACACTGAAGGCTGAGCATGTGCTCTCTGGGTCGCTCCACATCACACTCAGTGCAGAGCTTAGCCTTTGGGTCTTTAACTGTCACTGGAATTGTGGACTTTGCCTCTCTGAATCTTTACCTATCACACTGAAGGCTGAGCATGGGGTCTCTGGGTCGCTCCACGTCACACTCACTGCAGAGCTTAGCCTTTGTGTCTTTAACTGTCACAGGATTTGTGGACTTTGCCTCTCTGTGTCTTTACCTATCACACTGAAGGCTGAGCATGGGGTCTCAGGGTCACTCCATGTCACACTGACTGCAGAGCTTAGCCTTTGGGTCTTTACCTGTCACAGGAATTGTGGACTTTGCCTCTCTGGGTCTTTATCTATCACACTGAAGGCTGAGCATGGGGTCTCTGGGTCGCTCACATCACACTCACTGCAGAGCTTAGCCTTTGTGTCTTTAACTGTCACAAGAATTGGGGACTTTGCCTCTCCGGTCTTTACCTATCACACTGAAGGCTGAGCATGTGCTCTCTGGGTCGCTCCACATCACACTCACTGCAGAGCTTAGCCTTTGGGTCTTTAAATGTCACAAGAATTGTGGACTTTGCCTCTCTGGGTCTTCACCTACCACACTGAAGGCTGAGCATGGTATCCGTGGGTCGCTTCACATCACACTCACTGCAGAGCTTAGCCATTGGGTCTTTAACTGTCACAGGAATTGTGGACTTTGCCTCTCTGGGCTTTACCTATCACATTGAAGCTGAGCACAATACTCTTTGGGTCGCTCCACATCACACTAACTGCAGAGTGTAGCCTTTGGGTCTTCACCTATCACACTGAAGGCTGAGCATGGGGTCTCTGGGTCACTCCACATCACACTCACTGCAGATCTTATCCTTTGGGTCTTTAACTGTCACAGGAATTGTGGACTTTGCCTCTCCGGGTCTTTACCTATCACACTGAAGGCTGAGCATGGGGTCTCTGGGTCGCTCCACATCACACTCACTGCAGAGCTTAGCCTTTGGGTCTTTAACTGTCACAGGAATTGTGGACTTTGCCTCTCTGGGTCTTTACCTATCACACTGAAGGCTGAGCATGTGTTCTCTGGGTCGCTCCACATCACACTCACTGCAGAGCTTAGCCTTTGGGTCTTTAACTGTCACAGGAATTGTGGACTTTGCCTCTCTGGGTCTTTACCTATCACACTGAAGGCTGAGCATGTGCTCTCTGGGCGCTCCACATCACACTCACTGCAGAGCTTAGCCTTTGGTCTTTAACTGTCACAGGAATTGTGGACTTTGCCTCTCTGGGTCTTTACCTATCACACTGAAGGCTGAGCATGGGGTCTCTGGGTCGCTCCACATCACACTCACTGCAGAGCTAAGCCTTTGGGTCTTTAACTGTCACAGGAATTGTGGACTTTGCCTCTCTGGGTCTTTACCTATCACACTGAAGGCTGAGCATGGGGTCTCTGGGTCGCTCCACATCACACTCACTGCAGAGCTTAACCTTTTAGTCTTTAACTGTCACAGAATTGTGGACTTTGCCTCTCTGGGTCTTTACCTATCACACTGAAGGCTGAGCACATGCTCTTTGGGTCGCTCCACATCACACTAACTGAAGAGCTTAGCCTTTGGGTCTTTAACTATCACAGGAATTGTGGACTTTGCCTCTCCGGGTCTTTACCTATCACACTGAAGGCTGAGCATGTGCTCTCTGGGTCGCTCCACATCACACTCACTGCAGAGCTTAGCCTTTGGGTCTTTAACTGTCACAGGAATTGTGGATTTTGCCTCTCTGGGTCTTTACCTACCACACTGAAGGCTGAGCATGGGGTCTCTGGGTCGCTCCACATCACACTCACTGCAGAGCTAAGCCTTTGGGTCTTTAACTGTCACAGGAATTGTGGACTTTGCCTCTCTGGGTCTTTACCTATCACACTGAAGGCTGAGCATGGGGTCTCTGGGTCGCTCCACATCACACTCACTGCAGAGCTTAGCCTTTGGGTCTTTAACTGTCACAGGAATTGTGGACTTTGCCTCTCTGGGTCTTCACCTATCACACTGAAGGCTGAGCATGTGCTCTCTGGGTCACTCCACATCACACTCACTGCAGAGCTTAGCCTTTGGGTCTTTAACTGTCACAGGAATTGTGGACTTTGCCTCTCTGGGTCTTTACCTATAACACTGAAGGCTGAGCATGGGGTCTCTGGGTCGCTCACATCACACTCACTGCAGAGCTTAGCCTTTGTGTCTTTAACTGTCACAAGAATTGTGGACTTTGCCTATCCGGGTCTTTACCTATCACACTGAAGGCTGAGCATTTGCTCTCTGGGTCGCTCCACATCAAACTCACTGCAGAGCTTAGCCTTTGGGTCTTTAACTGTCACAAGAATTGTGGACTTTGCCTCTCTGGGTCTTTACCTACCACACTGAAGGCTGAGTATGGGGTCTCTGGGCCCCTCCACATCACACTAACTGCAGATCTTAGCCTTTGGGTCTTTAACTGTCACAGGATTTGTGGACTTTGCCTCTCTAGGTCTTTACCTATCACACGGAAGGCTGAGCATGGGGTCACTGGGTTGCTCCACATCACACTCATGGCAGAGCTTAGCCTTTGGGTCTTTAACTGTCACAGGAATTGTGGACTTTGCCTCTCTGGGTCTTTACCTATCACACTGAAGGCTGAGCATGGGGTCTCTGGGTCGCTCCACATCACACTCACTGCAGAGCTTAGCCTTTGGGTCTTTAACTGTCACAGGAATTGTGGACTTTGCCTCTCTGGTTTTTACCTATCACACTGAAGGCTGTGCACGTGCTCTTTGGGTCGCTCCACATCACACTAACTGCAGAGCTTAGCCTTTGGGTCTTCATCTATGACACTGAAGGCTGAGCATGGGGTCTCTGGGTCACTCCAGATCACACTCACTGCAGAGCTTAGCCTTCGGGTCTTTACCTGTCACAGGAATTGTGGACTTTACCTCTCTGGGTCTTTACCTATCACACTGAAGGCTGAGCATGTGCTCTCAGGGTCGCTCCACATCACACTCACTGCAGAGCGTAGTCTTTGGGTCTTTAACTGTCACAGGAATTATGGACTTTGCCTCTCTGGGTCTTTACCTATCACACTGAAGGCTGAGCATGTGCTCTTTGGGTCGCTCCACATCACACTAACTGCAGAGCTTAGCCTTTGGGTCTTCATCTATGACACTGAAGGCTGAGCATGGGGTCTCTGGGTCACTCCAGATCACACTCACTGCAGAGCTTAGCCTTCGGGTCTTTACCTGTCACAGGAATTGTGGACTTTGCCTCTCCGGGTCTTTACCTATCACACTGAAGGCTGAGCATGGGGTCTCTGGGTCACTCCACATGACACTCACTGCAGAGCTTAGCCTTTGGGTCTTTAACTGTCACAGGATTTGTGGACTTTGCCTCTCTGGGTCTTTACCTATCACACTGAAGGCTGAGCATGGGGTCTCTGGGTCGCTCCACATCACACTCACTGCAGAGCTTTGCCTTTGGGTCTTTACCTATCACACTGAAGGCTGAGCATGGGGTCTCTGGGTCGCTCCACATCACACTCACTGCAGAGCTTAGCCTTTGGGTCTTTAACTGTTACAGGATTTGTGGACTTTGCCTCTCTGGGTCTTTACCTATCACAGTGAAGGCTGAGCATGGGGTCTCTGGGTGGCTCCACATCACACTCACTGCAGAGCTTAGCCTTTGTGTCTTTAATTGTCACAGGATTTGTGGACTTTGCCTCTCTGGGTCTTTACCTATCACACTGAAGGCTGAGCATGGGGTCTCTGGGTCGCTCCACATCACACTCACTGCAGAGCTTAGCCTTTGGGTCTTTAACTGTAACAGGATGTGTGGACTTTGCCTCTCTGGGTCTTTACCTATCACACTGAAGGCTGAGTATGGGGTCTCTGGGTCGCTCCACATCACACTCACTGCAGAGCTTAGCCTTTGGGTCTTTAACTGTCACAGGAATTGTGGACTTTGCCTCTCTGGGTCTTTACCTATCACACTGAAGGCTGAGCATGTGCTCTCTGGGTCGCTCCACATCACACTCACTGCAGAGCTTAGCCTTTGTGTCTTAAACTGTCACAGGAATTGTGGACTTTGCCTCTCTGGGTCTTCAACTACCACACTGAAGGCTGAGCATGGTGTCCCTGGGTCGCTTCACATAGCACTCACTGCAGAGCTTAGCCTTTGGGTCTTTAACTGTCACAGGAATTGTGGACTTTGCCTCTCTGGGTTTTTACCTATCACACTGAAGGCTGTGCACGTGCTCTTTGGGTCGCTCCACATCACACTAACTGCAGAGCTTAGCCTTTGGGTCTTCACCTATGACACTGAAGGCTGAGCATGGGGTCTCTGGGTCACTCCACATCACACTCACTGCAGAGCTTAGCCTTTGGGTCTTTACCTGTCACAGGAATTGTGGACTTTGCCTCTCCGGGTCTTTACCTATCACACTGAAGGCTGAGCATGGGGTCTCTGGGTCACTCCACATGACACTCACTGCAGAGCTTAGCCTTTGGGTCTCTAACTGTCACAGGAAGTGTGGACTTTACCTCTCTACCTATCACTCTGAAGGTTGAGCATGTTCTCTCAGGGTCGCTCCACATCACACTCACTGCAGAGCGTAGCCTTTGGGTCTTTAACTGTCACAGGATTTGTGGACTTTCCCTCTCTGGGTCTTTACCTATCACACTGAAGGCTGAGCATGTGCTCTCTGGGTCGCTCCACATCACACTCACTGCAGAGCTTAGCCTTTGTGTCTTAAAACTGTCACAGGATTTGTGGACTTTGCTTCTCTGGGTCTTTACCTATCACACTGAAGGCTGAGCATGGGGTCTCTGGGTCGCTCTACATCACACTCACTGCAGAGCTTAGCCTTTGGGTCTTTAACTGTAACAGGATTTGTGGACTTTGCCTCTCTGGGTCTTTACCTATCACACTGAAGGCTGAGTATGGGGTCTCTGGGTCGCTCCACATCACACTCACTGCAGAGCTTAGCCTTTGGGTCTTTAACTGTCACAGGATTTGTGGACTTTGCCTCTCTGGGTCTTTACCTATCACACTGAAGGCTGAGCATGGGGTCTCTGGGTTGCTCCACATCACACTCACTGCAGAGCTTAGCCTTTGGGTCTTTAACTGTAACAGGATTTGTGGACTTTGCCTCTCTGGGTCTTTACCTATCACACTGAAGGCTGAGCATGGGGTCTCTGGGTCGCTCCACATCACACTCACTGCAGAGCTTAGCCTTTGGGTCTTTAACTGTCACAGGAATGGTGGACTTTGCTTCTCTGTGTACCTTTCAAACTTAAGGCTGAGCATGGGGCCTCTGGGTCGCTCCACATCACACTGACTGCAGAGCTTAGCCTTTGGGTCTTTACCTGTCACAGGATTTGTGGACTTTGCCTCTCTGGGTCTTTACCTATCACACTGAAGGCTGAGCATGGGGTCTCTGGGTCGCTCCACATCACACTCACTGCAGAGCTTAGCCTTTGGGTCTTTAAGTCTCACAGGAATTGTGGCCTTTGCCTCTCTGGGTCTTCACCTATCACACTGAAGGCTGAGCATGGGGTCCCTGGGTCACTCCACATCACACTCACTGCAGAGCCTAATTTTCACAGGAATTGTGGACTTTGCCTCTCCGGGTCTTTGCCTATCACACTGAAGGCTGAGCATGTGCTCTCTGGGCCGCTTCACATCACACTCACTGCAGAGCTTATCCTTTGGGTCTTTAACTGTCACAGGAATTGTGGACTTTGCCTCTCTGGGTCTTTACCTACCACACTGAAGGCTGAGCATGGGTTCTCTGGGTCGCTCCACATCACACTCCCTGCGGAGCATGGCCTTTGGGTCTTTACCTGTCACAGGAATTGTGGACTTTGCCTTTCTGGGTCTTTACCTATCACACTGAAGGTTGTGCATGGGGTCTCTGGGTCGCTCCACATCACACTCACTGCAGAGCTTAGCCTTTGGGTCTTTAAGTGTCACAGGAATTGTGGACTTTGCCTCTCTGGGTCTTCACCTATCACACTGAAGGCTGAGCATGGGGTCTCTGAGTCTCTACATCACACTTACTGCAGACATAGGCCTTTCTGGGTCATTCCATTGTAACACTGATTGGGGATTTATTGTTAATTAGGGAAAATGAAAGTTCAGAACATTCCAGGTCATATTAATAGGGATCATTATTAACCATCTGGTCATGTTACAATTACACACCAGCACACTTACGAAACCTGGCACGCTACAATATATTTTCATGTACTTCATATGTTTGCATGTTTACAGTGTCACATAGTGGTCTGAAGTGGGCAAAAGACAGCATGTTGGCGATATACAACATGAAGTTATTATTAAACAGAGTTGGCCTCTGCTGTTGAAGATTTTTCACATTATTATTTCACATATATGCCAATGTACAGTTAGTTTGTTTCATGTGCTGTGTGCAAATGTCTTGCTGTGCTGACACTAAAAGTACTTTGTGCCATTGGCTGGCAGGCTTTTTTAGAAAGTATTGTATGTTGGGTTGCGGGGCTTATGTTGGCATTACTGTGTGTCTTTGAGATGTTGTGCCTATGTTGAAAGTACTGTGTTCCTTTGTGTTGTTGTTGGGTTATTGACAGTACTGTGACTGTGTGGTTTTGGGTTGTTGTGCCTGTATTGATAGTACTGTGTGCCATTGGGTTGGTGTGCCTATATTGACAGTATTGTGTGCCTTTTGGTTGGTATCTTTACATTGGCGTTATTGTGTGCCGTTGTGTTAGTGTGCCTATACTGACAGTGTTGTGTGGCTTTGGGTTGGTGTGACTATTATGGGGTTATTCTCTCTGAATCTCTCTCCATGACAAGCCAATTTGCGGCTGTGTGTCAAGCAGGCCACTATCAACTTAAGATCTTGAAGAAGGTCCTCCCTATGATACCTGAACCTCTTCGTCCTCCGGTAGTTGCAGCACTGGTTCTATCTCGCCTGGATTATTGTAACTCTCTGTACCTGGCCCAGTCAATCGGCCTGATACAACGGTTACAAAGAATACAGAACCTGGCAGCTAGGCTGGCTATGGGCACCCCATATGGAGCTCATATCTCTCCGGTGCTGCGTTTACTTCACTGGCTGCCGGTAAATCAGCGTATCCGCTTTAAGGATATGTGTATCGTCCATAGGGCTATTCACGGGCAAGGGGCTGAGTTTCTGCAGGCTAAATTTCTTTGTTACTACCCTGCACGGGATCTCAGCTCTTCTACCGCCGACCTCTTGGTCGTTCTGAGGTTTCGGCGTACTAGGATAGGTGGTCGGGCCTTTTCCATAGTTTTGTCTAACCTATGGAACGGCCTGCCCTCTGTAATGAGGAACATGTCTAATCATCTAGCTTTTAGAAGAGCTCTGAAAACGACCCTCTTCTAGGCCTTCTTACTGTGGCTCCAACACCGATTGTTCTGATCTCCCACTCTAGCGCCATGATGCCTTCGGGTGGCCGCGCGCTGTATAAATGAATATGACATAACATAGCATAACTATATTTACAGTACTGCATGCCTTTGGGTCGGTCGGCCTATACTGGCCGTATTTTGTGCCTTTATAATAGTGCGCCTTTGCTGGCAGTGCTGTGTGCCTTTGTGTTAGTGTGCCTATTTTGCAGCCAGACTCTTTCAGAGATAAACTCCAACACTTTGTGTTCTTTGAATGCAGGTTGTTCCATTGGCACCACCGAATGTGATTTTTGAGGCAAGAACATCAAATATTCTCTCTCATTCTGGAAGATCTTTGCACATTGAATGAGATCAGAGGAGAGACTCACGACTTGCCAAGGATTTCCTGGTGGCATCAGCTCTTCACATCATCTATTGCCTGTGACTATCCTGCTCGTTGGAGCCCCCTCGAGGATCATTGCTGTGCATGGCGTCCACTGACCCGGTGGAAATGCTTCAGAATGAAGTCATGTGTGCCATCTGCCGGGATTACTTGCATGACCCAGTGACCATCGACTGCGGCCACAACTACTGCCGAACCTGCATCACCCAGAACTGGAAAAATGTGGACAAGATGTTCTCCTGCCCGCAGTGCCGGCAGGTGTTCCACAAAAGAAACTTCATGTCCAACTGGCAGCTGGCCAATGTGGTGGAAATAGCCAAGCAGATCACATTCACCCCATCCAAGGTTCACAACCACAATTTATGCGACAAACATGAAGAAGTGGCAAAGCTCTACTGTGAGGTGGATGAGGCGGCCATCTGTCTGGTATGCCGGGAATCCCGGGAGCATAAATCCCACTCCACGGTCCCGCTCGAGGAGGCGGTGCAGGAGTATAAGGTGAGAATGCTATCTTGTGTATTCCTATAGTACTCTGAACATGAAAAGAAACACAGTGTAACCTTCACTGCTTAGAATACTCTGCCTCTCCATAAGCCACCACCCAAATATTTCCTAAAAAGAAAACTAACCAACTAACTCATAAACCATGTAGAGCTACCGTGCACATACATAAGTGGTCACCTTATCCAATGTTTTGAAGGGTAGGTACTCAATGCCATATGCAAGATTGCGCCTGTCCACAGCGTCGTACCCTGCTGAGTTATGCATGAGCAAGAATCGTAACGAGCATTGGCAGTGCAGAGGAATGGACAGGGCCTTTGTAGACTAAGGTATCTGTCTTGTGAGAAGGGTTTGAACCACTCACCCAGTGCTCTACATATTGTTTTAATAAAAATTGTTCATGACCTAAAATAACCTACTATAAAAACACACTGGCCCTCATTACGACCCTGGCGGAAAGTGACTGACCGGACCGCCACAGCGTAAATAGCGTTTCCGCCATTGCACGAAGGAGCAAAGTGCGGCCCATTCCGACCCATCGGGCACGAGCACCACGGCATGGCGGAAGTGCAAAGTCCGCGATGGCGGAAATGACCCCAAAACGGCCCACACCGCCGCCGTACGGCGCCCTAGGTGCAATACCGCCACCCATCACAGCGGACACCGCAGTGTGCGCCTACCGGAAAGTACGGTGACCGGAAATATACGGAAACGGAAGTAAAAACATGGGCCCGGAACGGGAAACATCCCGCCGTACACCTATAAAACCACTAAAACCACACAACCACCAAAAACACTACCCTGAGACACACCCCAACCCGTCATCCACCCTAGCGAAACCAAGAAAAATGGGAAAAGTAGCGAAGAAAGCGTGCGACCGCAAGCGGCAGGTCCACTTCTCCCGTGAGGAACTCACCGTGCTAACAGAGACCCTCCAGGAGAATGCTGCCGTCGTCTTCTCCACGCAAATGACCAGGACGGCACTTGCAAACAAGAAGGCCATATGGGCTCTGGTGGCACAGCGGGTAAGTGCGGTGGGGACCGCACCCCGCACCCCACAGCAATGCCGCAAGCGATGGGACGACCTGCGGATACGCGTCCGCAGCATACTCTCTGCCAACCGCAACATTGCCACAGCCACCGGGGGAGGTCCTGAATCACCCATCAAGTTGACCCCCTGGGAAGAAATCTGTGCCTCCACCATCGGAATGGAGAGCATAGAGGGAGTCGGACGGATGGAGAAAGGAGTGCAGACATCCGAAGATTCAGTAGGTGGGCCAGATAAAAACAATGCAAATCCACAAAGTCCATCCATGTGAAGTACCATGTGTCCACATAGTGCAACAGAAACACATGTCCAGGAGAACGTCCACACACATCGGTCTGATAGCGCACGTTAAAACCCACAATAAATACATAATTTATTAAAAACCCCTAAAACACGCACTACACGTGCAGCAGGCACACCCTAACTGCAGGCTGCCAAACAACTGCACCCTCACTCCACACACAAATGAAAGCACCTCCAAGGCCCCGACCCAAATCACCCTCAGGTACCACCCCAATGCATGTGATACAATGCCATTCCAATTCCCACAGACCCATCAATAACCCTCGCCCTCCTTTACTCCACCACAGGGTCCGATCCAAACGACGAGCATCAGGACACCCCTACCAGCACACCTGCAAAGAGGGCAAGACCAACGGCCAAAGACCCTCCACCTCAGCTGCACGCATCAAGACACGGCAGCAGCACAAATCAGGTGGCAGCACAGAGGAGGGAACATCAACAGGCACCCCAGCAGCCAGCATGCCCACACCACCACCACCACAGGTCCCCCAACGGATGCCACAGAAGGCACTGCCTCTGGTGGCAGCAGCACCATAGGTGACACCCCATTGATGGCAGCATGCTCCGACACAGAAGACGGGATGTCGAAGTCAGATCCATCCATGACCTGTCCCAATCCCCTGTCTGTCCCATCCCGTACAACATGAGGATACCACGCAGGGGCACCCACAAGACGACGACTGGCCATCCCCCACAAGCCCTGTGGCAAGGCAACATGAGGTCAACAGCCCCTCTGTGACACCCCGCAAATGGCCATGGCCCAGCAGAGGCAACAGTCCCTCGACCAGTTAATCGTGCAACAGCAGCAACTGGCCACGCTCCTCAAGGACCATGCCGATGAATGTGGGGGCACTAAGGCAGACATAGAAACATCAACTGAGACACTTAGGGCAGAAAATGGAGAGAGGTACAGAGACA
Source organism: Ambystoma mexicanum (assembly GCA_002915635.3). NCBI lineage: Eukaryota > Metazoa > Chordata > Amphibia > Caudata > Ambystomatidae > Ambystoma > Ambystoma mexicanum. Next base: position 1,375,219,004 of record CM010929.2, read on the forward strand.
CTAAGGGCACAAATGGAGAGTAGCACCGAGAGCCTGAGAGTCCAAATGGAGAGAAGCACCGAGAGCCTGAGGGGGGAACTGCATGCGACGTCCAAGGACGTATGTGCCGAACTTGCCGCAGTGCGCCGTGTGCTCACTGAGCTCTCGCAAACCCTTAGGGACATGCATGGACGTGAGCAGGCAGAGACATCATCCGTTGCAAGTTCCGTCCAGGGCAGCCCCCAACGTAGATCTGGGAGGAACCTGCGCTCCACAGGCAGGGGTGCCCCTGATACCCGCAGAGGGGCTTGCAATAGCGACTGCCCACTGACAATGAGCATCTTTGGACACTGGTGTTCGGGGGGAGGTAGGAGGGTGGAGGGGGTGTGTTGGGCTCACTTGGGTGGCGGGGTCGATAGGGTGTACAACATGATATCACATATGCCAAAACAGTGCACGATCAACCAATGAGATGTGTGGACATTGATCTTTGTGTACTAGGCCATCATAGGCGTACAGTCCATATTGTGCATGTCCCAGACACACACAGTGCCACGAGTCCCGTGTCCATGTATCAGCCACCAGGCGTGAGTGCTAGAAGCATGCATCAATGAGATGCTGACGAATGTCACGGCCCTCCGGTGCCTCGCAGACTCCTTGAGGTGCTGCCACATCCCCACCCTCATCATGACCATCATCAGGTGCTTGCAGTTCTGCGTGTAGGGGAGGACTGGCCGCAAGGCCCTCCTCACCTGCAGCCTTCTCCCCAGGTGAGGACCATGACTCGGTGGCCGTCCCTCATGCCACCCGGGCCCAGGTGGAGGAGGGGTCACCCGCCGACGACATTGCCCACACATATCCGTTCCCTGCATATACCAAAATTCAGTTAGGCCTAGAAGCCATCTTGTTTAGCAAACATGGCGTGAGTTCAGCACACTGTAACGAGGCCCCCACCTTTGGAGGGCCTTTCATGCATCTCTGCCGCCGCAGTAGCCCTGGTAGAATCCGCTGCGAGCGCGTTCCCATGAGAAAGTCGGGTATGAGCTAACCCGAGATGTTAACACTGTAACATTTCATCGTTCACAATGTAATATTGCACCCCGCACGACCTGGTCCGCGAGGCCAGGGTGACGGGAAAAAAGCTGAAGCATCACTATCTGAAGAAAGTAGAAAATAATTCAAGTATTGGTATTAACGAACTACCTCTGTTTAAACAGATCCTGTAAACTGTGAATAAACCATAAAGATGTAACGTTACATGATACCACCCCAGGTCTGGACTAGTGCTGCTATAACCACAGAGAAAGATGTCGACCAAATGTATAGCCTTTATCTGTATAAGTGTTCTTACAATTTATGTAGAAACCTGAACTCATATATGTTTTCTTAATCACCTAAAGCAGCGAGCATCAATCTCTGTAGGCCATAACCTAGATATCCCTCGTATAACGTCTAATGTACATACAATACGCACACAATGTAGTGAAATATAATGTTAGGTAATGAAAAGGTACTGGAACCGACTGTATTAAAGAAATGTGTAACGAAATTGAAATATATATGTGTGTTTAAATAACATCAAAATAAGGCGGAACATTATAAAAGTTCTGCATTCAAAAGTTAGCAACGCACGAGGAAAAAACCTTTGTGAATATATGCAAGGCCATTCTCCCTCCCACCCTACCAAGCCTGCCAGATAAAGAAGCTAAGGCATGTGCCGCGCTCCCTCACCTCCCCCAACCAAGCTGGCGTTACTTCAGAGAGTCAGAGGCCCCGGCGCCGCAACCAAGGCCACAGCCCGCCACCTGTGTTATTTACAGCACGGTAATAAACCCACGTTGAATCTACTGATCTACCAGCACCCTCTCGTAAATCCCACAACCCCCCTAGACCACCCCAAGAATCATGACGACCCCCATCACTGGGACAAGACACAGAGACCCATTTATATAATAACTTCTAACGCGGCAGACAGACATGTATCATTCGGCTCAGGCCCCAGAGCCCAGCCCCTCGACCTAAAATACCGGTCAATAGGACACAGGTAAATCTCACCCCAACCGACAACCACCGGACCTCTCACGAGGTGCATTCCTCATGTGTTGCGTTATATTATAAGACAAACTGCTGAGCGATTTATTGATGAACTTAGATGTCGTTTCTTGAATAACTGCAGTGTGCATGGCCTAGGGCAAACGAGTCAGGAAAGGTATTCATCTTTGTCACAGGCTGCCCCAGCATACCAACACCGCTCGGATGACCTCAAGCTGGCCTGCCAGGCCCAACCCAACCCACGAGGCTGACCAGTGACGTCCTCACGCCAAGACCAACCACGCTGCAGCAACACCTATAGTTAGTCGACGCCACCCAATCCCAATTAACTTGTGCCCCTATAGTGTGTAGGTTCTGATGACGTTTTTTGTATTAGAAATACGCCTGTCTTTGCTATTGTCAGACAGAGCGCTCTCGGAGGTTGCAGAGTTCTTTGCATGCCCTAATTCTTTGGATAAACTCCCACTTACGCTCACCCGCACTCTGTCTTGGTCTTATTCCCACTACGGAGAGTCCCTTATTGTCTCTCATTGCGGGAGGATCGTGCTGAAATTGGGGGCGCTTCCTTTCAGTGGTGACCCCGATAGCGTGATATCTCCAAATTATTTTTCCTAACTCCTTTTTAACGACCCCCTTGTGGCACGAGAATCTCCGGTCGAGAAGGGATACGCACGGTGAGCCGGCTCCGGGAGGCTGCCCGCCAACGGCGACCGGCACAATAAGAAGTGCGCACTCAATGAGAAAGGGTACGGGATCCCGATTGGAAAAAAATCCCCTTTGAGTGCCGCTCGCCGGAGCCAGGGGCTGACCGTTGAGTTACCGGTGACACCGCCTGGACGGACCCAGTTTCGGAGACTATCGGTTCAAGACGGGCACGTGAGTACTGAGTGCGAGCGATCGTAAAGGGGAAGGGAGGGGAAATTGTGAACAGAAGAACGGGGACAGGTAGAGGAGAAGAATAACGGGGGTCTACTAAAGACGGGTCTTGAAACTTTCTTTATCTTTTCTTTGCATATGGCCATTAGGAGTAAGAAATAAGTGAAGTGGTAGAAGTGACGGAAACCTAGCTCCGAAAGGGGGTGGAAGGCGGCGCCGCATAGTGCTATCTAAACTAGTACTGGGAATATATGAAGAAGTAAGAAATAAGTTATTGGTGTCTGGCAAAGGGAGACACCGGGAATATTTTTTAGTGATTGCTACTCTCTCTATTTCTTTTTTCCATTCCACGGGGCAGGGGGAGAAAGCGAAAAGGGTATAAGGTAAATATACTTGTAGAAGAACTATAAAATAGGGAGCACATTTGTAGGAGTGGGGATTAAGTAGTGGCACGTACAGACGTGAACATAGTAACCTTAGCAGAAAAACAGGGACAGCTGGCCAGGGAGGAAAGGGAGGAAAAAAAAAGACGAGGTGTGAGTGGAAAAGCATTGTGAAGGGTGCGCGCACCGTGTGAGTGTTGGAGACGAACGGTTGACCGCGAGGTGGCGCCAGAGAGTGTTGACCATAACTAGTACTTGATCAGTTGCAAGTGAAATCACATGAGAGTGTATGGGAATGGGAAGGAGATGAGCTATGGTGAGTGAGAAAGGATTTGCGCAGTGAATAAAATTGGGTGATAATTTTTGAGACGTCCGCTCTTGTCTGTGCCATAAAGGTATACATACACATATCTACACCTAACTAAAAGTAAAGAAGGTGGACACGGCTGTGTTAGTGATTTAGAGGATGGGGGCCGAAACTCCCTTGTCACATATTTGTAAGAGCTTACCGGGATACGCTGAACGAATAAATAAATATCACGATCAATGGGTAACAGAATTGAAAGGGGAGGGTCTGCCCCAGATTTGGCCCGAGGGAGGGTCTTTTGACAAAAGCGTTCTTGATATGGTACGAGCATGCATTAGCCTCAAGTATAAGGGGAAACAATGGCAAAATAGGAAGGAGATATTAGACCTCTGGAGATTGTTTGAGGAAGTACCCCACCCAAAGCTCCGGCACAAAATATTGATCTACCTTCCACCACAGATAATCCACTGATGATTCCAAGAGAGGAAAAGGAACAGCTAAGTACAGAACAACCTGCGGAGGTGATTAGTTTGTACCCGATATTACCTAAACCAGCCCCCGCAGCAGGATATAGCGACCCTACTTATGTGCCTCAAAGACCAACAGCCCCCCCGCCATACGAAAGCACCAGAGAGCGCGCCCAGGGAAGCACACAGAGGGTGGATATAGAGAAGCTAACGAGTGACTTAGAGTCGAGGCTTACTGTGGCAAGGGATGAACTCTCAAGAATAAAAGACATATGTGAGCGCACGGCGTGCGCCCCTACACAATCAGGACGCACGTCTAGAGCGTCGAGCGAAAGTAGACAAATGAGGAAGGATGGAAAAAGGGGAAATACTGTTCAGAATTGAGGAAGAGCCGACACGAATAATAGAGATAGGAGCAGTAGAAGGGAGCATTGGTGATGTATCACGAGAGAGAGGGATCAGAGAGGACTTGTTATGTGATGTCAGAGGAGGGTTGGATGAGAGTGATAGGTTGAGTATGGCAGTAGGAGGGGAAAGCGAGGAGGTGGACGGTGCATGTTCGCTAGGGACTATAGACGACGAATGGATGGGACGACTAAGAAATAGGGTGGGGAAGATGGCGTCGTTGGAGTCAGCAGCGACTAAGGAAAGGGAGGGTGCAACCGCAAAAGGGAAGTTACAACTTCCATTGATACACAGAGGGGGGGGAGACCAAACTATATACCATGGGCTCAGATGGATAAGGCTAATTTAATGAAATTATTGCCCCAGCTGTCAGGAGGGGCGAGCAAGTGGATATATGCATTTGAGAAACATACCGCCGGCATACCGTTGGCAGTAGGCGATGTGAAAAGCCTACTAGTAACGCAGTAGGAGATCAAGCGGACAGAGTATGGGCTAAGGCTGGTTTCCCGGCCGTGACGTTAGACTGTGATCGCCATGATGGGGCTTCCTTTAATACAGTACGAGCAAGGGTGTGGGACGCACTGCGGGAGACATTCCCAGATACCCCTGATTTACAGTCAGTAATGCAATGTACAATGAATGACGGGGAGGATGCTATGGATTACATTCTCCGGGTGCAGGAGATGTGGAGAGCGGAAACGGGCACGCCCTGGCACCAATCCACATCTCTATTTTATTTTATCATTAAGAGAGGGCTCCCAAAAGAGGTGCAGAAGGCACTCGATAAAATAGCGGGCGTTGAGGCAAAGGGGTGGCCAGAGATCCAAAGTATAATAGTGCACCATTGCAAAAGGATCAAAGAGAGAGAGAGGGAAGTAGCACAGAAAAGGTTGGCAGACGAGGCAAAGTTGGTACAATCAAAACTGGTGAAGGTTGCAGCAGCGGTAGCAGGGCTCCACTCATGAGGGAGGGAGACGAAGGAGAGGAGGGGCAAATAGCAATACAAGGAAGAATAGCAGCAAATGGGCAGGACAAGGACAACGACAGTGGACTGAGCAGGAGCAGAACGGAGGTCCAACGTGGCAAGAGTGGGCCCCAAGAGGGGGAAGAGGTGGGTACAGGGGCCGAAGAGGAGGACAAGGGTATGGAGGAATGGGAGGAAATGGGTGGCAGGGTCCCAGAGGTCCACAGGGGAGCTGCTGGAATTGTGGGAGATGGGGGCACTACTCAAGAGAGTGCAGGAGCAGACAAAACAACGGGTTCCAGGAGACAGAACAGTACGGTCACCCCCACCCAGGAAGCCCCTACGGCCTCCCCATGGGACAATACCAACAACCAGAAAATGTAGGACAAAGAAGTAACGCACAACTACACGGACATCAGTACAGAACACAAAACCACCCACAGAATAATGACAATATGCAATACACGCCAGGTAACACTTTCGCCACAGTAGCTAACGGAGCGCCTGCTCCCGCACCTTACAGCGGGGTGTCAGTAGTTTCGGGGAACATTTTTGATCAAGGGGGGGCAATGAGACACCCCGCATAGGACAGCCCACAGAGAGCACTTGCGTGTCCAGTACTATCTACGACCCACAATGCATCAGAGGAACCATTGATAGGAGCGCAGATAGGAGACAAGCAGTTCATATTCATGGTGGATTCGGGAGCGGAGAAATCATGCATTAGAGAGGGCCGGTTCCCGTTATCTAATAGAACGTTAGAGACGCAGGGGTTCTCTGGGGCTGTAATTGAAGTTCCTTACACAGAGGCATTGGATGTGACAGTGGGGGGTAAAACAGTGAAAGCACCCTTACTGTACTATGAACACTCTCCCATTAATTTGCTGGGGAGAGATCTCTTAAGCAAACTAAATATGACAATATCATTCACAGGAGCGGTATCGTATGTTCGACGCCAGGCATATGCCCCCTCCGCATATTAGCAGTAATACACGGCCACACAATCATGCAAGAGATCAGAGGGTTACCAAGAAACGAGGAGATGTTTGTTGAGGGCATGAGAACATTGGCTCTCATAGTACCAGAACTAAAAAGGATGGATTGGAGGATTCCAGCCGAATTCCTCTTCGCCCATAGCAAGCCCCGACACTGCTCCCGGGTCAGTGCTATCGTTGGATTACACGCAGTACACGTGTCAGCAAACAGAATATGTGTGATTGGCGTTGACATGGAAGGATGTGAGTGGCGGACAGTACTGTGTACAAATGCAAATATCCCACTGAGGGAGCTCTCGGACGAGGAGCTATTTTCTGACACTGAGACAGATGGCGAAATAGTGATGGAACTAGCAATGCCGTGCGACATTGTAGTTACAGCCAGAAAAACTCAAGTTGAATTAATGGCAGTAGTAGGAGCACCACATGCATTTTTTGATGACGACATGAGGTTAGTACCCACTAACATATGGACAAATGGCCCCATGATGTGGGGTTATTACATGGGGTTCAGCCTGTGGTAATAAAACTGAAACAGGGAGCAATTCTACCCCGGGTAAAACAATATCCATTGTCACGCGAAGCAGAAGAAGGATCAGAGGATCAGAGAGACACTAGATGCACTGCTAGCACAAGGAATAATAGTGCCCTCAAACTCCCCATGCAACACATGCATTTACCCGATTAAAAAGGCGAAGGAGGTTCATGGAGGATGATACAAGATTTACGCCCACTCAATGATGTGATTCAGAAGGAGTTCCCTTTAGTCCCGAACCCGGCGACAATACTGTGCAACATTCCGAAAACGGCATCCCACTTCACAGTTATTGACTTAAAAAATGCATTTTTCTCGATTCCCTTAGCAGAAGAGAGCAGGTACTTAACAGCGTTTACACTAGGGGGGAGGAGGTTCGAACACTGCAGACTACCACAAGGATATTGCGAGAGCCCAAGCATATTCAACAGGGTACTACATGAAGATCTGGGGAATTTGTCTGTAGAAAGCACAGTGATTCAGTACGTTGATGATTTATTGGTTTGTGCACAAACTGAGGAAGAGTGTAGAAAGGACTCAATAACACTCCTGACATTATTGGCCAATAAAGGGTACAAGGTGGACAAGGGGAAGTTACAATACTGTCTGACAGAGGTCCTATACTTGGGACAGCTGATATCAAAGGATGGCAAGCGGATCATACCAGACAGGGCACAGGCGATTAGAACAGTTGGGGAGCCCAAAACAGTAAAAGAGATGCAGAAATTTCTGGGTATGTGCAACTATTGCCGAGCATGGATATTGGATTATGCAGCGTACACAAGGCCCTTGTTACAGGCACTAAAAGAGGCACAGCAGGAAAACAAACACATAGAATGGACAGAAGAGATGAACACAGCATTTAACTCACTAAAAGAGCTGATATCAAGCGCTCCAGTACTGGCAAATCCAGATTATGGCGCGAATTCTTCTTATTTTCACACTGCAAAGGAACACTGATGACAGCAGTACTGACACAAAAGACATCGTTAGGGCACAAACCACTGGCTTACTATAGTGGCACCCTAGACGCAGTAATGCAAGGTCATTTCGCGTGCGAGCAATCCCTAGCTGCAGCCGCGTTCGCGATTGAGAAAAGTGCCACGATAGTGATGGGCTGTCCTGTGACACTGTTTGTGGAACACTCACTCTTTGCAATATTAGAGCGATCAAAGAGCACATTGACGACACAACGCGCCACAGCATATGAAATAATACTGTCCAGCGCAAACATCCATATAGTAAGATGTAAAACAGTGAACCCGGCCACATTCATCACAGAGGCGTGCACCGTAGAGGACATGCAAACCACAACTGCGCTACGTACACAGGTGACGAAGGTCAGGATCAAGTGATTTTTGAGAATGCCCTGAACGAGGGAGAGGTGTATTTCGTGGACGGGTCAGCATCAATAGACATGGAGACAGGAGAGAAACATGTGGGTATGGCAGTTGTACGATTAGAGGAAGATGAATACGAGACACTAGTGCAACACCGCCTCCCATCACACTATTCAGCCCAAGCAGCAGAACTAATAGCGCTAATAGAAGCATTGCATGCCGCCAAGGGGTGCGCAGTGACAATATATACGACTCAGCATACATGACAACAACAGTACACGGCGGGTTGGCACGGTGGGGGCGGAGAGGGTTTCGACGAGCAGATGGAACACCGGTTCAGCATGCAGAATTATTGAAAGAACTGATTGAGGCCCTGCAAGACCCCACGGCAGTGGCCATCGTAAAATGCCAAGCCCACACCACAAATACAGATTTTATATCTTTGGGAACGCGGCAGCAGACGCCGCTGCCAAAGAAGCTTCGTATTTACAGAAAGGTGTAGTAGGAGAAGTACATGTTGCACCACACAGCAAGCCAAGAGGTCCCACAGGATACAACATGATGCCCACACAGGAAATAATAGAGCTGCAAGAGGGAGCTAGTGCAGAAGAAAAATTGCTGTGGACTAAGAGGGGATGCAGCAAATCGCCGACTGATTTATTGTGGCGACAAAAAAGTTCAGGAAAAGCGGTAATGCCAGTTACATTGTTAGAAATAGCATTTCAACAACTACACTTTCCCGCACATAAGCAAAGCAACACATAATGGCGGACATACAAGAAGATTGGTTTGCACCTTGCCTCCATGAACACATCACAAGGCTGGCTTTAGAATGCACGACATGTCAGATTTACAACTCAGGTATGACATTGCGCACACTAAGAGGAACGATACCAAAACCAAATGGCCCATTCAGAGAGCTCCACATTGATTATGTAGACATGGGAGAAAGATGTAACGGGGCTCGCTACATGATTGTGGTTGTATGTCCATTTTCGAGGTGGGTGGAGGCAGGCCCCTGTGCGCGCCCTGATGCGAAGGGCGCCGCGAAGTTCCTAGTGCGGGAAGTATTCCCGCGCTGGGGGATTTGCGAAGTTATTCGCTCAGACAACGGCACGCATTTTGTTAATGAACTATTCAAGGAAGTGACTACGCTATTGGGAATAAAGCACAAATTATGTTCGATTTATCATCCTCAAAGTAATGGCGTAGTGGAAAAGATGAACGGTCTGTTAAAAAGCAGATTGTCAAAACTGTGTTTTTCCCTTAAAAAGACCTGGATGTACTGCCTGCCTTTGGCCCTGTTTGAGTTACGAAATCAGCCAAGTAAAGACCACCATTTGTCCCCGCATGAGATCGTCACGGGAAGGAGAATGCACACAGCGCATTCGCCTCTCCGTGAACGTTCTGATGCACACAGAAGTGCAGCGATATTGGGAGAGGAGTTCACAGAGTACTTGAAAAAACTGACACGGGCAGCGCGCGTAATTGCGAAGCAACTAGCCCCCCCCTCTACAAGAGAGGAGGGGAACACAACAGAAACAGAGACACTGCCTGAAAAACCATTACAACTAATGCCTGGTGACCTTATATATGTCAGAAGTTTTGTGCGAAGGTGGAATGCGCCACGTTTCCATGGCCCTTATGAGGTAGTGTTTTGCACACCCACAGCAGTAAAGGTGAAGGGCCTACGATACTGGGTACATTTGACAGACGTACGCAGAGCTTATAGCGCCGTGGAAGGTGAGGTACAGGACGAGGCACAGGCAACTGCGGACAATGAAGTTGTGCAGAATGAATGATGGGAATTTTGTGTGCATTAAGTGATGAACATTGAACGCGACTGGCGCACGACAAGTGTACTGAAATAAATATGTGTATATATATATATAATTTTTTACAACTTTTGAAGGTTTTTGTGGTTTTTTTTTGGTTTTGGAGAAGTTTTTTTTCTCTCGACTTTCCTCTTTATATATGAAATAATGTACGGATAGTAATGATTGTAAAGTTACCTTGTCTGTGGACACACCCCCTCCCTCACCCACTCCCATACTTTGTCGAAAAAATGTCACAACGTTATAAATGTTTACATGCTTGTACTTAATGCACTTTTATGTTTCAAACAGGATTTACTATGGCATCGAATGGGCAGCCTGCAACTAATAGATTTGTTAGATTTAGAGAAATGTTAGTAGATAGATTGACATATTCATACGAATGTGGTTTATCAATGTGTGTTATTGTGTTCTTCATCTCAATATTTTGCCTAGTGACATATTGGGTCATAGCGTTCATCTCTACCGAGATGAACGAGGGGGGAGGGGGAGTAAACACCACCCTTGCCCCTGGCACGAATTCAATTACAAGTATGAATATTAAAGAAGGTGATTTTTTGGTCTGGGATGGATCACGCCTTGTATGGGGTTACTACACTGCACCACCCACTGCTGCCCCGTCACAATCAAGAATAAAGATATGGAAAATGACACAATGTCCCTACCTGAAATATATAACAGCCCCACTACCCTTCCCGCCCCGATACAAAACAGCGATTTGTTGTTTATTGAGGAAAATGGAAAAGTAATTACGATGACAGAACACAAGTCCTATATGAGGAATTGGAAAAGGGGGTGGGAATGAGAAAGGGGGCCTATTATTTCACCTATCGAAACTAAAAGGTATAGGAGGGGGGAGAAAAGTAGGCGAAGAAGAGAGACAAGTAGGAGGGGGTATGATGAGTATTATGGGTTAGGATTAGACAAGATGGAAGACCCACGACACCCCCACCAAGCAAATAAATGGTATGCAGATATGAGTACAACAGCTAAACAGACAACCAATGAAAGCTGCTATGTCTGTTCGCTCATCCCCCATGCATCAGGTACACCCAAAGTGTTGTTGCCAAGAGAATTGCCCATTGTGGATGCCCAATGTCTCCTTCATCTCACACTGTGTAGAATAAAGAACACCTTTCAAGCACACGATGTCTCTTTCAAAATGATACAGGACAACAAAACGTGCTATTCAAAGCGTCTGGAGTGGTCTGTCTTAAAGAACCTTTCTTTGCAATACAAGGGACGCTGTTTTCCGAAAACAAATGGAAAGATGAAGAAGTACTGTGCAAAGCGGAAGCACTGAGAGGTGTCCAACCAGACAAGCTGCGGTGGATGGAAAAAACGTGCTTACCAATATGGAAAGAACACATCTCTAAACTAACATGGGTAACAGCGATGGAGAAACCCTTCAAGCTACAAAGTGAAATACAAAACGAACTATGTTTCAAGGGAGAAGGAAAAGTGGCAATGGGAACGAATAAAACTGTAACAAAACTCTCACCATCCCAGACATGAAAAAAGGAACAGCAGCACTAATGGACACATACTGGGTATGCGGGAATCAGGCTTACTTGCACCTTCCCCAGGCATGGAGTGGCAGCTGCTCAATGGCCACTTTGCATTCGGCCCTAATGGTGATTCCAGAAAGTCACGTCGACGAAAATAAAAGGACGCAAGGAAACGTGAACAAGGATGCGACGTCTCCCACTGCAGAAGCGCACCTCTATGTCCTGTCCTCCGGAGGGAAAGAAGAGGAGCTATCACGGAACAAGCGAGCATCAAACATCATACATATCACAAGCATCATCCGATTTATTGGCACAGATCCCAGACAGGTATCGCCTGTTCAGCTCCGTGGAAACATTTTTTGCCTCACTAGTTTCAAGTGTCCAAGCAAGAGCAAATGCAAAATGGCTCCAGATCACACGGTGGAACTGATTCAGCTGGCCAATGACACTGAAGAAGGGTTCAACATAATAAAGGTGGAACTACGAGCTCTGCGACTAATGACCATGCAGAACAGGTATGTTCTGGACCTGCTAACAGCGATCGATGGAGGTGTTTGCCGAAAAATAGGAAGTGCGTGCTGCACGTTCGTACCTTCTGAAGACGCAGAAAATGGGTCCCTGTCCCACGTCATTGAAGCAGTACATAACCTGGGAGAGAAGATGAAGCTGGAAGGTGGGGCTAAAGATAGCTCATGGTTCGACAATATCTTCTCCTGGGTTCCCTCATGGCTTGGAATGGCGATGAAGTTCTTGATACCAGTTGTGGTGGTCCTCCTCGTGGTGTTCTGCCTGTGCCAGGTGGGCCTCCGATGTTGTGCTAACGCAGTCCCTAACGGTGCAATGATGATGGTGACAATGGGCAACTCTGGTGGTACAATTAAGGCGACACAAGAAGTACATGTACAGACAGGAACAGATAACACTCCCAGATACCAGTTAGTGCCTATGTGCCGTGATAAGTACATAGTAGATAAACTATGGCACACCACTATCAAAGAACCCCGAGATGTGGAACTGGAATGGTATGAGGAGGTCTGGGTAGACTTGGAAGAAACTGGTGACTGTATATATTTAACATGTACCCCAGATGAGTATGCTAGAAGAGGTGAGAGCTTGAGGGGGGTATGCAGAGCCTGGATGCCTAGAAAAGGAACACCTGCATGGGATGACGCAGTGATAGAGGAGCAAGAATGTAGAAGATTAGAAGAGCTAAAGAATTCGTTACTTTAGTAACGAAAGGGGGAAATGTAGGGGAGGACTGGCCGCGAGGCCCTCCTCACCTGCAGCCTTCTCCCCAGGTGAGGACCATGACTCGGTGGCGTCCCCTCATGCCACCCGGGCCCAGGTGGAGGAGGGTCACCCGCCGACGACATTGCCCACACATATCCGTTCCCTGCATATACCAAAATTCAGTTAGGCCTAGAAGCCATCTTGTTTAGCAAACATGGCGTGAGTTCAGCACACTGTAACGAGGCCCCCACCTTTGGAGGGCCTTTCATGCATCTCTGCCGCCGCAGTAGCCCTGGTAGATCCGCTGCGAGCGCGTTCCCATGAGAAAGTCGGGTATGAGCTAACCGAGATGTTAACACTGTAACATTTTATCGTTCACAATGTAATATTGCACCCCGCACGACCTGGTCCGCGAGGCCAGGGGTGACGGGAAAAAAGCTGAAGCATCACTATCTGAAGAAAGTAGAAAATAATTCAAGTATTGGTATTAACGAACTACCTCTGTTTAAACAGATCCTGTAAACTGTGAATAAACCATAAAGATGTAACGTTACATGATACCACCCCAGGTCTGGACTAGTGCTGCTATAACCACAGAGAAAGATGTCGACCAAATGTATAGCCTTTATCTGTATAAGTGTTCTTACAATTTTATGTAGAAACCTGAACTCATATATGTTTTCTTAATCACCTAAAGCAGCGAGCATCAATCTCTGTAGGCCATAACCTAGAACTACCTCGTGTAACGTCTAATGTACATAAAATAATCACACCATGTAGTAAATATAATGTTAGGTAATGAAAAGGTACTCGGACCGACTGTATTAAAGAAATGTGTAACGAAATTGAAATATATATGTGTGTTTAAATAACATCAAAATAAGGCGGAACATTATAAAAGTTCTGCATTCAAAAGTTAGCAACGCACGAGGAAAAAACCTTTGTGAATATATGCAAGGCCATTCTCCCTCCCACCCTACCAAGCCTGCCAGATAAAGAAGCTAAGGCATGTGCCGCGCTCCCTCACCTCCCCCAACCAAGCTGGAGCCGCTTCAGAGAGTCAGAGGCCCGGTACCGCACCAAGGCCACAGCCCGCCACCTGTGTTATTTACAGCACGGTAATA